>CAUYQG010104221.1:0-17949 GCA_963574415.1 Tarsius wallacei | reverse complement strand
AGAACCAATCAAGCACACTCTGAGACTTTTCGTTTAAGTCCAATGTCCTTTCAGCTCTGATTTCTAGCTGTCTTCTCAGGCTGGTAAATTTGTTCACAGTTAGGCTCAAATCTGGCCTGTTTCTGTTTTTCAAGCTTGTTATACTGTTTCGGTGTTGTTACCTTGAATCGCCACCAGTGGTGCTATCTCGCCGCTCCAGATGGTCTTTATCTCAGCCACTCACTCCAAAGGGGATGGAGCCGGATGTCCCGGAGATGGGAACTTGCCTTGGGGCACACAGGAGGAGATCCACGGCCTAGCAGGACGTTATGGTCGCAGTAGAGACAGCAGCAATCTCAGCAGATCTTGCTTGCAGGGGCTTCAAGGTCTGAAGTCATGGATCGCCTTAGGCATGGGTGGCATGATGTGTAATGGCTCCCACGGAGGTGGCGGCAGCTGGCTGCTGCTCCTTCTGCAGCTTTAGTGTCTGTCCAGACTTCAGCGGTGGCAACGGCTGAGCTCCGTCCTCCCCAAATCATTTTATGAAGCTAACATCACATTGATAACTAAACGAGGTAAAGATCCAACAAAGAAAGAAAACTACAGGCCAATATCCTTGATGAATATGGATGCAAAAGTTCTCAACAATATTCTATCAAACTGGATCCAACAACACATCTCAAAAGTCATCCAACATGACCAAAAAGGATTCATCCCCAAGATGCCCGGCTGTTTCAATATCTACAAGACCATAAATGTAACTAAATACTTCAGCAGATGTAAAAACAAGAACCATATGAGTATATTATTTGATGCAGAAAAAGCTTTTGATAAAATTCAGCATTCCTTCTGATAAAAACCCTTGAACACCTAGGCATAGATGGAACTTACCTCAAAATAGTAAGAGCCATCTATGATAAACCCACAGCCAACATACTGTTGAATGGACAGAAATTGGAAGCATTTCCCCTAAAAACCAAAACAAGACAAGGCTGCCCACTCTCACCCTTCCTGTTCAACATTGTGTTGGAAGTCCAAGCTAGAGCAATTAGACAAGAGAAGGAAATCAGGGGTATTCAAATAGGAAAAGAGGATGTTAAGTTATCCCTTATTGTGGATGACATGATCCTATACCTTGAAAACCCAAGAGAATCTGTCAAAAACCTCCTTGCACTGATAAGGATTTTGGCGAAGTCTCAGCGTATATAATAAATGTGCAAAAGACAGTTGCATTCCTATACATCAACAATAAACCAACAGAAACTCAAATGAAAAGCACAATCCCATTCACGATAGCCACACACACACAAAAAGGAAATACCTTGGCATCTTCTTAACCAAAGAAATGAAAGATCTTTACCATGAAAACTACAAAACACTGCTCCAAGAAAACCAAGAAGACACAAACAAGTGGAAAAATATTCCATGCTCATGAATTCGAAGATTTAACATTGTTAAGATGTCCATCCTACCAAAGGCAATCTATAGATTTAACACAATACCCATTACATTACCAACATCATTCTTCTCAGACCTGGAAATGACAATACAGAAATTCATATGGAAACATAAAAGACCACGAATAGTCAAAATAACTCTTAGCAAAAAAAAAAAAAGTTCCACACTTCAAACTCTACTATAAAGATACAATAACCAAAATAGCCTGGTATTGGTACAAGAACAGGTCTATAGACCAATGGAACAGGATAGAGACTCTGGGGAAAAAAACACAATTTTTCAACCAACTCATCTTCGACAAAGCCTCCACCAACAACCAATGGGGGGAGGAGAATGTATTCAGTAAATGGTGCTGGGAAAACTGGCTGGCCACATGCAGAAGACTGAAACAGGACCCCTACTTATCACCATACACAAAAATGAACTCTAAATGAATCCAAGACCTAAATATAAAATCTCAAACTATAAGAATCCTAGAAGAAAATGTAGGAAACACCCTTCTGGAAATTGGAATAGGCAACCAATTCCTGATCAGCTCTCCAAAAGTGAGTGCCAATAAAGATAAAATAGACAAGTGGGACCTCAAAAAGTGGAAAGCTTCTGCAAAGCAAAACAAACCATCAAGAGAGTGGGAAGGCAGTCCATGGAATGGGAAATAATGTTGATGACTGTAAATCTGACAAAGGCCTAACATTTAGGATCTACAAGGAACTCAAATATGCCAAAAAGAAAAAAAAAACCAACCCTATTAAAAATGTGCAAAAGATATGAATAGACACTTCTCAGAAGGATACATAGGAGCAGCCAACAGATACATGAAAAAAATACTCAGCCTCACTAATCATCAAAGAAATGCAAATTAAAACCATACTGAGATACCACCTAACTCTAGTCAGGATGGCCATCATCAATAACTAAAAAACAACAGATGCTAGAGAGGATGTGGGGAAAATGAAACACTTCTACACTGTTGGTGGGAATGTAAACCAGTACCTCTGTGGAAAACAGTGTGGTGATTTCTAAAAAAATCTGAAAATCGACCTTCCATATGACCCAGAAATTCCCCTTCTGGGAATATACCCGGAGGAACTCAAATCACTCTATAATAAAGATACCTGCACATGCATATTTATAGCAAAAACATGGAACCAAACATGCTGCCCATCAAAAGTGGACTGGATAAAGAAAATGTGGTACATTTACACCATGGAATATTATGTAGCCATAAAGAAAAACAAAATTATGAACTTTGCAGCAACCTGAATGGAATTAGAGTCTATAATACTCAGTGATCTATCACAGAAACAAAGATCTGAGTACCACATGTACTCATTCATAAGTGAATCCTGAACATCTATCATAATACTATAAGAAAGGGATTGGCAGTAGTGGGACACTGCCAGGGGTGGGGGGGCATATAACATCAATAAAGGTACCCACACTTTACCTGTATGATGACCACATATGTACCTAACCCTCATTTGTACTTCAAATATTTAAAATAAAAAAGAAACAAACAAACAAAAAACAATTACATGTCAAACAATTGAATAACCTGGAAAAAACAAATTCATGGAAACATACAACCTATGTTCAAGACTGAATATGAAGAAGTAGAAATTCTAAATAGACTGACAATGAGTAAGGAGATTGAATCAGTAATCAAAAACCTCCCAATAAAGAAAATCCCAGGAGGGCTGATGGTGGATTATACCAATCTTTTAAAGAAGAATTAATGTCAATTCTTCAACTCCTTCAAAAAACTGAAGAGGAAAGAAAACTTCCAAATTCATTTTACAGGGCCAGCACTATCCTAATTCCAAAGCCAGACAAGAACACCAAAAAAAAAGAAAATTATACACTAATCTCACTGATGAACATAAAGAAACTAAAAAACAACTGGCTAAAATGGAATTAAAAAATTAAAAAATAAGTAAACTTTATGTCTCAACATAAGCTCCAACAAGTTCAATACATATTTGGAAGTGATGCAAATGATGCCATTTAGATCATCCCTAAAGAAATGGGGGTCGTATCTATCACAGAAACAAAGAAGCGAGTATCACATGTTCTCACTCATAAGCAGACCTTGAACAACTATTGTAATACTATAAGAAAGAGATTGGCAGCAGTGGGAAACTTCCAGGGGAGGGGGGGCACACCTCATCAACAAGGGTACCTCCATAATGAACATCTGTATAACAACCCTGAATTGTACCCCACATATTCAAACTTTTTAAAAAGTGGGGGTCCTGAGAATTTAAGTATGTCAATGCAGTCATTTTTAAATTATTAACTGAAGAAAATGGAAACACTTTAAATATTATTTTTAAGATTATGAAACAAAACTAAGTCAGAAGGAGCCAATCAGGAGTAAAATGTGGATGCCTAATGATTTCCCATTGAAATTCTCTGAATATTGTCCTTGCTTGATGAGGGTAATGAGCAGGAGCACTGTCGTGATGGTGAAGGACACTCAGGTGAAGTTTTCCCAGACGTTGTTCTGCTAACGCTTCTTTACAGATTCTTAAGAGCAACGGCTTTTTAATTTTGGTGAAATCAAATTCATCATCCTTTTTTTTTTAGATTTTGTGCATTTTGTGTCTGATTTAAGAATTTTTTGCCCAATTCAAAGTCATTAAGATATTTCCTATGATGCCTTTCTAAAATTGTTATAGTTTTAGCTCCTTTAAAACAAGGTACAGATGCTCCTCAACTTACAGTGGGACTACATCCTGATAAACCCATTATAAATTGAAAATATCTTAAGTCCAAAATGCATGGCTGACTGGGAGCTGTGGCTTGCTGCTGCTGCCCAGCATCATGAGAGAAATGAGGTTTCTACTGAATGCATGCTACTTTCACACTGTTATTAAGTAGAAAAATCGTAAGTCAAAACATCATAAGTTGGGACCATCTGTATATGAATCTCTCGACATTCATTTTTACATTGTAGTGTCTCATTGTTCCAGTGTCATATGCTGAAAAGATTACCCTTTCTTTATCAAATTTTCTTAACACATTGTCAAAAATCAGTTGATTGTACTTTTGTAAATCTATTGTTGAACTCTGTTCTGCTGCACTAATCTATGTGTTTATTCTTTAACAAATACCACACATGGTATATTTCATATAATTTATTGAATTTTTGTTCTTAGAATTATTTTTCATATTATTCCCTTATCATTCTGTTGAGATCAATAGTGATGTTCCTTATTTCATTCCTGATATAGATAATCAAGCTCTCTCTCTCTCTCTCTCTCTCTCTCTCTGCACCTGCCTAGAGGTTTATCAACTTTATAGAGATATTCAAAGGTGTTTTTTGGCTTAAAATATCAGAAATGTATTGTCTCACAGTTCTGAAAGCTGTAAGTCCAAGATTAAGGTGTCAATAGGGTTGATTTCTTTTGAGGGCTGTGAAGAAAAATCTGTTCCCTGTCTTTCCTCTACTTTTCCCATTATAGCTTTTAACACAGGGGTGGGTTCCCAGCCTTGGTATAATTGACATTTTTCAGGTGGATAATTCTATTGTAAGATGCTTTCCTGTGCCTTGTAGGATGTTTAGCACCACCCCTGGCCTCTACCCACTAGGTACTAGTACTACATTTCCCATTAATGCCTCCCAATGATGAATGCCTCCCAATGTTGCCAAATGTTCCCTGTGGGAAAAATTGCCTGCTTTTGAGAACCAGTGCTTGAACATGTTAATCACAGTTGTTTTAAATTCCCTTTATGATAGTTCAAACAGTTGTTTTAAATTCCCTTTATGATAGTTCAAACAGCCATGTAATATCTGAGTCTGCTTTAGATGATTTATTATCTCTTGAGATTGCGTTTGTTTTATGTTTTTAGTATGCCACATTTTTTGTTGTTGTTGAAAAATGGCCATATATAGAATAGTATATACTGAGATCAGTTTTTTATACTTCAAGATTATCATGCTTTTCATTCTGCTGGGCCATTTGTGTTTATCTGGTCAGGAGTTGAACAAGGTTTGAAATTTGCTTAGTTGCGATGGTTGCTATGGTTACCAGAATTGGAATGTGTTGCTATGGTTATCAGAATTGGATTTTGTTGTTGTCATGGGAACCAGAGGTTTCAAAACCCTCTAGTGATACCTTGTTTTTATTTTGCCACTTGGCTTTGGATCTTTCTTTTGTTTTGATCCCCATAGAGAGCAAGCCTCTTGTTATTCTTCCAGCTGTACTTCACTTCAATACTTATTCAAGGTTTGTTAGCCCGATTGGAGGGCAAAGTTGGGCATTCTCTGATGTTTTTTTTAAACCTTTAGGCAAATATTTTGAACTTGAGTTTAGGGGCAATTTCTTCACAAGTGTTACTACCTCTTCTTCAAATGTGAAAGTTTCTAGAAAGATGAGTATGGATGTTGTTTTGGTGATGAACTCTATTCTTCTTACACAATAGCAGTAGGATTTCACCAGTGTATGCCCTTGAAGGTAAAGTCTTGTTCTGTAGTGCAGATATGAGAGATATGTTTGGTCTAGGCTTTTTTTTTCTTAAGCCAGAAATGAGACAGCTTTCTTGGGATTTTCCTCCATATTCTCCGTGGCACTTCTGGAGGAAAGGCCTACTAAGTGGTGATAACCCACTTATGTCTGAGAACCAAATTTATGCTCTCAGGCTAGCCTGCAATCAGCTTTTAGTAGTTAGCTAAATATTTCTTGCACAATATTTAATTTCCTACAGCTTATATGGTATTCAGAAGTATCTATTTTGGATAGAAAATGATCTAGTCCTGTTCTTTTCTGCAGGTATCTCTCTCCAGGTTTTTGGGTTAGTTGTCAGCCCTTTGACGCAGTTCTCTGATAGTGTCAAATAAAGTTATTAATTTCCATTGTCTCTAGCATTTTTCTCATACACATCAGAGTAATGCTCTTTCCATAGCTTATGTCTTCCAGCAGACTTCAGAAACTACTTTTAGTAAACTTGTAAATAGATTTAAGTAGTTAAAATTATCTTATATGTTTACACAATCATCACTCATTTATGGAATGTAAATTCATTTCTTTGTGTGGATCTATATTTCTACCTGGTATCGGTTTCCTTCTGCTTGAAGGACTTCATTTAACATTTTTGTAATTCACATCTGCTGATGATGGATTCTTCTACTTTTTGATGTCTGAAAAATTCTTCATTTAATCTTCCTTATTATTTTGGAAAGAAATTTTTGATGGATATACAATCTAGGCTGAGAGTTTTTATCTCGCAGTTATTTGTATTAGTCAGGATTTTCCAGAAAAATGGGAAAGGGGAGGGAGGGGAGAGAGGGACGAGAGAGGAGAAAGAGGAGAGAGAAATGTTTTTTAAAATTCCTTAATGTATTTTATTTAACCAAATATTGCTACTTTATCATGGAATCAATATGAAAGTTATTAGTGAGATGTTATACATGTTTATACGAAGTCTTTGACACTGGGTGTGTATTTTATACTTGCAGCACGTTTTATTTTGGACTCACAGCATTTCAAGGGCTTGATGGTTACCCATGTCCAGCTGCTCCTATGTTGGACAGTGTAGCTCTGGTGTTTTTATTTATTTTTATTTTTTATTTTAATTCATTTATTTATTATAAAGATGTGGGGTACAATTAAGGGTTAGGTATATAAACACCGATCATGCAGGTACCCTTGTTGATGAGGTATGCCCCTCCCTCCCCTAGCAGTTTCCCTCAACTGTCAGTCCTACCCCTCCTCCCCTGACAGTTTTCCACTACTGCCAATCGCTTTCTTATAGCATTATAAGTGTTCAAGGTCACCTTATGAGTGAGAACATATGGAACTCAGTTCTTTGTTTCTGTGATAAATCACTGAGTATGATTGACTCCAAATCCATCCAAGAAAGAAGAGAGAAAAATGTTTTTAAGATACTGACTCACGTGATTAGAGGGGCTGAGATTTCCAAAATAGGCCAGCAAGCCAGAATACTAGGGAAGAGTTGATGCTGTAATTTAAGCCTAAAGTTTATCAGGGTTGAGACCCAGGGAAAAGCCAATGTTACAGTTCAGGTCCAAAGGCAATCTTTTGGCAGAATTCCTTCTGGTCTGGGGGAGGTCAGTCTTGGTTCTATAAAGGTCTTTAATTGTTTATATGAGGTCCACCACATTACAGAAGGCAATCTTCTTTACTCAAAGTCCCCTGATTTAAATATTAATCTCATCCAAAAACATTCTCACAGAAATATCTAGAATAATCTTTGACCAAATATTTGAGCATCATGATCCAGCCATGTTTTCACAAAACCATCATAGTCTTCTAAATATGATGCACTAGCTTCCTATTTGCATTGTTGACAATGATAAATCTATTGTCATCCTTGTATTTGTTCCTTTAAATAGAACATGTGTTTTTTTCCTGGATGTATTTAAAAGTTTAAGGTTTTCTTTTCATATTGTTTGAATAATATGATTATGATATGCCTTGGTTTATTATTCATGTTTCTTTTACTTAGGGATTGTTTGGAAAAATTTTAGCTGTTCAAATATTTCTCTTCCTTTCTGTATTCCTTCTTGAATTCCAATTGCATGCATATTATCCCTCAGATTGCTGATGTTTTCTTCCTTTCTAAACATTTTTTTCTATTGTTTTTCACTCACTGTTTATCTCACTAATCATCAGAGAAATGTAAATTAAAACCACATTGAGATACCACCTAACTTCAGTAAGAATGGCCTCATTGATGAAACAAAAAACAACAGATGCTGGTGAGGATGTGGAGAAAAGGGAACACTTCTACACTGTTGGTGGGAGTGCAAACTAATTCAACTGCTATGGAAAACAGTGTGGCAATTTCTAAAAGAACTAGAAATTGACCTTCCATACAACCAAGCAATTGTCCTTCTGGGAATACACCCAGAGGAACTTAAGTCACTCTACCAAAAAGATACCTGCACATGCATGTTTATTGCAGCACTATTCACAATAGCAAAAACATGGAACTAACCATGCTGCCCATTGAAACTGGACTGAATAAAAAAATGTGGTACGTATACACAGTGGAATATTACACAGCCATAAAGAAGGACAAAATTATGGACTTTGCAGCAACTTGGATGGATTTGGAGTCCATCATACTCAGTGATCTATCACAGAAACAAAGAACTGAGTACCACATGTTCTCATAAGTGGACCCTGAACACCTATCATAATACCACAAAAAAGGGTTTGGCAGTAATAGAACACTTTCAGGGGGGTCACATAACATCAATAAGGGTGCCTGATCCTAATCCAGGCAAAGTGAGGTCTGATGTGAGGCCCAAAACTTCCTTGTACCCCGCAACTTTAAAACAAAAATTAAAAAACTTTTTTTCTGTTTTATTTTAGATAGTTTCTAGTGGGATGTCATCAAGTTCACAAATATTTTGTTCTGAAATGTCTACTTTGCTGTTAATCCAACACAGTGTATTTTTCATCTTGTTCATTGTAGTTTTCATCTCTAGAAGTTTGAACTGGGTTCTTTTCATAATTCTCTTTAGCTTTATTTATCTTTTTGAACATATAGAATGTGGGTTTCTATGATAGTCATGCTGGTCCAAACTATCATCTTTATTGTTAATTGTTTCCAGAAATCTAGAGTATGCCAGGTTCCATCAGCACTCCAAGACAGGTGGGACAAAAGCCAATACCTTGGGTAGCTCTTGGAGAAGTTGAAACTGAGGGTACAGTTCAACTCTTTCTCTCCTCAGAGAGAAGCTGGGAGCTGAGATCTATCATTTACTTGCTCTACACTGAGCCATGGAGAAAAACTGTGGTGGGTACCCATATGCTATTTCAAACTGCTGCTTTGCTCTGTGTAGTCCCCAGCTTTCTGAGAGAGGTAAGATAGAAGCCAGTCCCTCAAGTAGCACTCAGAGAAGTTGGGATGTTAGATGTGCAGTTCACCCTTTTTGCTCCTCAGGAAGAAGCTGGGCTCTATGGGTTCCCTTCTAATTATATGGTGCTGTGCAATGGGAGAGATTTGAGGAAGAGAGTGTCTCTGTTTTTCCTACTTGTTTTGATGTTGCTGATTTTACAATCTCTTGCAATATAGAAGCCTCTTAGCTAGCTTCTTCATTTCTCACAAAGGGAATTAGTACATGTGCTGCTATGGATATGATGTGTCCATGGGGTGAAGGAGAGTTCGGGGTTTTCTATTCTACCATCTTGGTGATGTCTTAGATGCTAAATATTTTTGTGTTCCTATATTCTTGAGATTTTTTTCCTGTAATGTTATTAAGTTACCTAGTAACGCTTTGAGCCTTTCTGGTTCCATTGTTACTATTTGTAGGAGGGACTAGAGCAGTATTTAGCCTAGAGATAATTATTCCGCAGTACCAAGACCAGACCTTTATGAGTATTTTATCACTAGCCTATGAATTATGTGGTTGTCTAGTCTAAATGGTTGGACGAGGCACTATTTATGAGTGAGGGCTGGGTACTCTTTCCTCAGGTTCTTCCATGTGTTTTTTTCCTCCTGTTTTGGTTACTTTCCTTATATTCAAGCCTTGATCAATAATCTGCTGCATAAGCCGGGCTCGGTGGCTCAGCCTGTAATCCCGCACCTTTGGGAGGCTGAGGTGAGTGAATTGCCTGAGCCCGCGGGTTTGAGACCTGCCTGGGCAACTTGGTGAGACCTCATCTTTACAATAAATAAAAAAATTAGCCGGGTGTGGTAGCGCGCGCCTGTAATTCCAGCTACTTGGAAGGCTGAGGCGGAAGGATCGCCGGAGCCCAGCAGGTCAAGGCTGCGGTGGCCGGGAGCGGCCACTGCACTCCAGTCTGGGCAACAGTGAGACACCAGCTCAAAAAAAAAAAAAAATCTGCTACATATTTGTGTGGAACCTTTGGATGATATTCTCCCCTTCCCTAGCTTCTGGCTAGTTCTCTCTTCTACTTTACTGTTTCCTGTAGACTCTAGTTGCCTTGGTTTCCTTGAACTCTTGGCTTCATTCCTTCAAGCCTAGGAGTCCCTATGGGTCTACTTCGATTTTTCTTTTCTACACTGAGATCTGGAACCTGTCTTGTGGAAGTAAGATGAGGCAATTATATAAGTAATCTTTTTGTTGTTATTAAATAAAAGTATTATAAAGACCAAAAAAGAAGTCATCTTGTTTACTTTGTGATGCTCAGGTATTACTGTCCTTAATCGTCTGATTTTTAAAAATCTACTGCCTAATATATTTTGTCTGTTTTTAAAAATTATTTCAGGTAGGAGGGTAAATCTGATTCCTGGTACTCCATTTTGGCCAGAAGCACAAGTAGCATAAATGGGTTCTTTGTATATGTTAAAATGTAGATGGCTGGATACTCCCATACTGACAGAGCTCAGGGAATCAACACATCCACTTCAATTTTCTAACAGAAGCAGTACCCGCAGAACAGGAGGGAAAAGGTACAACCCATTCCTCAGTCAGTGGCATTTGAGACAGTAGCCTTTTCTCCACCTATGGTCCATGGCAGCAGTAAGAGAATCTGCCCGCAGCAGAGGTTTAGAAAACTAAATTGTAATTGGAACTATAGCCCACTAAGTATCCAGAACCTATGCTAAACCACCAGAAGCTAGGTAAGAGTCATGGAACAGATTCTCTCTTAAAGCCCTCAGAAGAAGACAGTCCTGCCAATATCCTGGACTTCTAGTCACCAGAACTATGAGACAACAAATTTCTGCTGTTTTTGCCACCCAATTTGTGGTATTTTGTTATGGTAGGCCTAGAAAACTAACATACAACTTGAATTAAAAACAATCAATTGATGCCAATAACAATATGAATCAGATGTTGGAATTATTTGACAAGGATTTTTTAGAAACAAATTTATTGAAATATAATTAAAATATAATTCACATAACATTCACCCATTTAAAATGTGCAGGTCAGTGATTTTTAGTATATTCATAGGGCTGTGAAACCATCACTGCAATCTAATTTCAGATCACTTTACCCCCTCCCAAAAGATATCCATATCTCTGAGCAATCACCTATTCATCCAACCTCCAGATCTAAGAAACCACTAATCTACTTTCTGCCCTTATCAATTTGCCTATTCTGGACAGTTCATATATGTGAAATCATACAGTATGTAATCTTTTGTAACTAACTTTTTCCACTTAGCATAATATCTCCCAGTATCATGTGTTATAGTGTATATTAGTACTTTATTTCTTTTATTGTTGAATTCTATTTTATTGTATGAATATACCACATTTTTTAATCCATTCATCAGTTTATAGACATTTGGGTTGTTGCCACTTTTTGGCTATTATAAATAATACTGCTGTGAACAGTTGGGTACAGTTTGTGTGTGAATGTATTTTTTAATTTCTTTTGAGCATATATCTCAAAGTGGAATTGGTGGATCACATGGTAACTATATGTTTAACTTTTTGATAAACATCCAAAATGTTTCCTATAGTGGCTGCACAAATTTACATTTATACCAGCAATGTATGAGGGGTCCAATTGATCTGACAGGGATTTTATAGCAGCTACCATAAAAATGCTTCAACAATCAATTATAAGTTCTCTGGAAACAAATACAAATTAATGCATAAAAATAGAAGATATAACAGGAGACCAAGTGGACATTATAGAACTGAATTATACAATAAACAAAATGAAATTTTGCTGATTAGCACAACAGTTAAGTGGCGATGACACCAGATGAAATGAGTAAACTTGAGGACAGAAAAATAGAATGTATTCTATCTGAACAACAGGGAGAAACTGCACTAGAAAAATAAACAGGGCCTCAGTAATCTGCCAGGCAATAATAAAATATCTAATATGCCTATCATCAAAGTCTCATATTTTTTTAAAGAAGAGGTTAAGGCTTTAAAAGTATTCAAAAAAGTAATAGCCTAAAACTTCCCAAATATGGCAAAAGATTTATACCTACAAATTCAAGAAGTTGAGTGAACCTAAATAGGGATAAACCTAAAGAAACTCATGCAAAGACATATTATAAATTTCTGAAAACTAAGTGCCAAGAAAAATAACTTAAAAGAAGATAGAAACAAATGATGCTTTACCTATGGTAACAAAAACAATTTGAATAATAGTGAATTTCTATGGAGACCAAAGGAAAGTACTCTAACATTTTTCAAGTGCTGAAGAACAATAATTGCCAAGTTATATATCTGGCAAAAATACCTTTCAGAAATAAAGATAAAACAATGATATTCTCATATAAAAGGAAATAAAGAATTTGTCACTAGGAGACCTATACATGAAACATAGCTAAATTGATTTCTCTAAACAAGAAGAGAATAATAATAGAAAAAATACAGTATTGGGACTTTAAGCTCCAAAATGGATAGGTAGAAGCTAGTTGGCTTCACTCTCTCCCACAGAAAACTAAAAACAGATATACAGCATCGAGATTATCATTAACAATATCCCAGAATTCAAATATGAGAATAAGACATCTTCTAGGGGCACATAGAAGTGAAAAAAAATCTCAGCAGATGGTAAGAGAATCAAATTTTCACATCTGAGACACTTTGTCTCTATTCTGCCTAGCATCAAGTGTGTGTAAAATTTCTCTCAAACTCAAAATTTTTATACTGAAAACATAATATTTAGGTAGGCAGACAGTATCCCTACCATCTTGAGTTCCCTGGTAATGAGACCTGTTCCTGTCTTAACCCACAGAAAGTACAAGTGCCTGAAAAGAGAAATATCCCTGAGGACAGACAAAGACAAAGGCAGGAAGCAGGAGTATTATCCCCAGCCCTAGTAAGTCAGACAAAGATGATGTTAAATCAGAGTGTCTGTTCAGCAACACCACACTGTTGGAGATATGTCCCATAGGTCCCAGAAGCACAAACCCCTAGCCAGACTTCTCACACTGCCAGGATATCCCCTACGAGATCTCCCCTATTTGGAATGGGCAGCACTTCACCTTGATGACAGTCAAGGTGAATCTAGCCTTAAGGTGCCACATATAGCCAAATAGAAGACAGTGACTCAGTAACAAAGATTCTCTAAGCAAGCAAATATAGCCAATATAAAGCAAAACAAGCCAGAGAGAGAAGACTGGAATAAATAATCCTTCCATGCAAAGACATACATAAACATCCACAAGAAACAACAGCTAACATGAAACCCTGACTTCCCCAAATGAACAAAGAAAATAACCAGTGACCGATCCTAACAAGATGGTGATATGGGAGATCTCTGGCCAAACACACAAAACAGCAGTTTTTAGAAAATGAAGTGATCTCCAAGATAATGCAGAAAAGCAATTCAGAAATTTATCAGATAAATTTAATAAAGAGATTGACATAATTTTTTAAAAATCAAGCAATAATCTAGAATTGAGAAATATATTTGCTGAGCTGAAAACTAATTAAAGGCTCTGAACATCAGAATGAATCAAGCAGAGAAAAAAATTAGTGAGCTTGAAGACAGGCTATTTGAAAATACACAGAGGAAAAAAGAGAATAAAAGGAATGAAGACTACCTACAAGATACAGAAAATCACATCAAAAGACCAAATCTAAGAATTACTGATGTGCAAGAGGAAGCTAAGAGCAAAAGATAGAAAGCTTATTAAAAATAATAATAACAAAACTTTCCAAAACACGAGAAAGAGACAAATATCCATGTACAGAAAGATCAGAGTTCACCAAATATATATGTCCCAAATAAGGCTATTCTAAGGCATATAATAATCAAACTTCCAAAGGACCAGAACAAAGAAAGAATCCTAAAAACAGCAAGAGAAAATAAGCAAATAACATATAGAAGGGCTCCAATTTGTCTGGCAACAGACTTTTCGATGGAAACAACACAAACTAAGGGGGAGTGGTATGCCATTTCAAAAGTGCTAAAGAAAACCCTGTCATCCAAGAATACTGTGCCCAGAAAAGATAGCCTTCAAATAAGAAAAGATAAAATCTTTGTCAGTCAAATAAAAGCTGAGAGAATTTAGAATTATCAGACCCATCTTTGAAGAACTTCTAAGGAAAGTTCTTCAATCTGAAAGAAAACAAAAAACCCTAATGTGCAAAAAGAAAGCATTTGATGGTATAAAATTCACTGGTAAAACTAAGTGCATATACAAATCCAGAATAGTCTGATACTGTGCTTGTGCTGTGCAATTCACTCATAACTCTAGTATGAAGCCCAAAGGTAAATCTATCAAAAACAATAATAGCTACAGCAATCTCTTTTAAAATACATAATAAAATATGTAAATTAAGACAACTAAGGTCAAGTGTGGTGGCTCACACCTGTAATCCCAGCATTTTGGAAGGCCAAGGCAGGAGAAGTGCTTGAGGCCAGGAGTTCAAGACTAGCCTGGGAAACATAGCAAGATACCACCTCTACAAAAAAATAAAAGAAAAGCCAGGTGTGGTGGTGCATGCCTGTAGTTCTAGGTACTCCAGAGGCTGAGGCAGGAGGATCACTCGAGTCCAGGAGTCTGAGGTTACAATGAGCTCTGGTCTCACCACTGCACTCCATCCTGAGCAATAGAGCAATACCTTGTCTCAAAAATCAAACAAAACAATCAAAACAAAAACAAACAAACAAAAAGCAACTAAAAAACAAAATGGGGAGGATGGAATTATAAATGTAGACTTGTTTTCATTTTTTCCTATGTTTGTTTCTATATTTTGTGATCTAAGATAAGTTGTCATCTCTTCAAAATAACTTGCTGTATTTACAAGATATTTTTTGTAAGCCTTATGGTAGCCACAATCACAAACCTATAATAGGTTCACCCAAAATAAAAAGGAACAAATTAAAACATACTACCAGAGAAAATAACTTAATAATGAAGGAAGGCCGGGCTCGGTGGCTCAGCCTGTAATCCCGCGCCTTTGGGAGGCTGAGGTGAGTCGATTGCCTGAGCCCGCAGGTTCGAGACCCGCCTGGGCAAGAAAGACCTCATCTCTACAATAAATCAAAAAATTAGCCGGGCCTGGTAGCGCGCGCGATCTTAGAGTAAATTCCATGTGGTGATGAGTAGAATGTATATTCCATGGTTGTTGGGTGGAGTGTTCCCTTGGTATCAATTAAGTCAATTTGGTAAAGCGTCACATTGAGGTTCCAGGTCCCCTTGTTGACTTTTTGTCTTGATGATCTGTCTAGGGTTGTTAGGGGGGTGTTTAAGTCTCCAGCTATGATAGTGTTAGAGTCAATATCTTTTTTTTAGTTTACCTAGAAGCTGCTTTATAAAAGTTGATGCTCCTATGTTGGGTGCATATATGTTTAGGATAGATATTTCTTGTTGATGGATTGAACCTTCTATCATTATGTAGTGACCTTCTGTGTCTTTTAAAATTTTTGATAGCTTAAAGGGTATTTTGTCTGATATTAAGATCACGACCCCTGCTTTCTTTTGTGTTCTATTCACCTGAAATTTTGTTTCCTGTCCTCTTACTTTGAGTCTGTGAATGTCCTTTCTGGTGAGATGAGTCTCTTGGAGAAAATATATTGCTGCTTCATGACATTTTATCCAATTTGCCATTCTATGTCTTTTCAGTGGTGCATTTAGTCCATTCATATTCAGGCTAATTACTGAGATGTGAGAGTTTATCCCTGTCATATGTTCTTATGGAGTTTGTTGTTGTTGCTACTGTTTATCTGTTTGTCGTCTTTCTTTTGATTTTTTGGTTGATTAATGTGTGTTTTCAATCTTTTTCCTGCATTCTTGGGAAGGGTATTGTTCTTTTTTTTCTTCTGTGTTTAATACTTTCTTAAGTGTTTCTTGTAGAGCTGCCCATGCCATAAGAGATAAGATAGATAAGTGGGACCTCATCAAACCTACAAGCTTCTGCAAAGTCAAAGAAACCATTGAGAGAGTGGGGAGGCAGCCCACAGACTAGGAAAAAAACATCTGCCAACTGTATCTCTGACAAAGGCCTAACATCTAGGATCTACAAGGAACTCAAATGTGCCGAAAAGAAAAAAAACACACAGCCCCATTACAAAGTGGGCAAAAGATATGAATAGACACTTCTCAAAGACATACAAGCAGCCAACCGATACATGAAAAAATGCTCAGACTCACTGGTCATCAAAGAACTGAGAATTAAAACCACACTGAAATACCACCTAACTCTAGTCAGGATGGCCATCATCAATCACTCAAAAAATAAAAGATGCTGGAGAGGATGCAGTGAAAAGGAAATACTTCTACATCACTGATGGGAGTGTAAACTAGTACAGCCTCTGTGGAAAACAGTGTGGCAATTCCTAAAAGCTCTAAAATTCGACCTCCCATATGATCCTGAAATCCCCTTACTGGGAATATACCTGGAGGAACTCAAATCACTCTATGAAAAAGGTACCTGCATATGTATGTTTACTGCAGCATTATTCACAACAGCAAAAACATGGAACCAACCATGCTGCCTATCAAAAGAGGACTGGATAAAAAATGTGGTACATATTACACAGCCATAAAGAAGGACAAAATTATGAACTCTGCAGCAACTTGGATGGACTTAGAGGCTATAATTGTTAGTAGTCTATCACAGAAACAAAGAACCAAATATCACATGTTCCCATGCAGAAGCGGACCCTGAACAACCACCATAATACTATAAGAAAGGGATTGGCAGTAGTGGGAAACTACTGGGGTGGGCACACCTCATCAACAAGGGTACCTGCATAATGAACATTTGTATACCTAACTTTGAATTGTACCCCACATCCTTTTTAAAATTTTTTTTTGAGTTGGAGTCTCACTCTGTCGCCAGACTGGAATGCAGTGGCATGCTCCCGGCCACCACAGCCTTGACCTGCTGGGCTCCGGCGATCCTTCCGCCTCAGCCTTCCCAGTAACTTGAACTATAGGCGTGTGCTATCACATCTGGCTAATTTTTGATTTATTGTAGAGACGAGTTCTCGCCAAGTTGCCTGGGCTGGTCTCGAACCCCCAGGCTTAGGCAATCCACTCGCCTCGGCATCCCAAAATGCTGGGATTATAGGCTATGCCACCAAGCCTGGCCGCTGTACCCTACATCTTTAAAATAAAATAAAAAATTGAAACAAAAAAATTTTAAACAAAGAATGAAGAGTGTAGTTACGAAACAATCAGAAAACTAGCAACAAAATGGCAGTAGTAAGTCTTATCAATAATAAAGCAATGAAAATGGACTCAATTATTTAAAAGGCATAGAATGGTTGAAGGGATTAGGAAACAAAACTCAACTATATGCTGCCTACAAAAACCTACTTCATCTATAAAGACACACAGACCGAATGTGAAAAGATATCCATTCAACCAAAACCCCCAAATGGAGCAAGACTAGGTATACCTGTATCACATATAATCTATCACAATTCAAAGAGTGTAAAAGAGACAAAGAAGGTCAAGATATAATGATAAAGAGGTCAATTCAGAAAAAGGATATAACAATTATTAATTTCAAGCCGGGCTCGGTGGCTCAGCCTGTAATCCCGCGCCTTTGGGAGGCTGAGGTGAGTGGATTGCCTGAGCCCGCGGGTTCGAGACCCGCCTGGGCAAGCGAGACCTCATCTCTACAATAAATCAAAAAATCAGCCGG
>CAUYQG010104220.1:0-11336 GCA_963574415.1 Tarsius wallacei | reverse complement strand
CTGAAGTGTTTCTATAAATAAGTCTGCTGCTATTCTAATTGGTCTTCCCCAGTAGGTAGTCTGACCTTTTTCTCTTGCTGCCTTTAGGATTTTTTCTTTTATATCTACTTTGTGTAGGTTGAATTACTATATGTCTAGGAGTCTTTGTCGTCTTGCAGGAGTTCTCTGAATCTTTTGTGCTTGAAAGGTGGTGTCACTGATGAGATGAGGGGAATTCTTGGATAATTTCACAGAATGTTTGTTTCAGGTGGTCTCTGTCTTTTTTTCTGCCTCAGAAAGTCCAATTAATCTTAGGTTCAACTTCTTGAAATAATCAGCCATCTCTTGAAAGTTTTGCTCTGTCTTTTTAAGCTTCTTTTCTATGTTTTTGACAGTTTGGTTTAGTTTCATATTTTAGTCCTCAAGCTCTGAGAGTCTTCTTCTGCTTGGCTAATTCTGCTTTTCTTGCTTATCAGTTCGTTATTTATTTCATTCACTGTATTCTTTATTGCTGTTATCTCAGTTATCAACTCCTTTATTTTTTTCCTCTTGCTTCTCCTTGATTCTATTTGTTCTCTCTATTAATGTCTTGATATCTGGATTTGTGCTTTGAGACCAGTCATTATGGGGGCTCTTCATTGTTTGCATTTTGAAGTCTATTCTCAGTGGCTGACCTCCCAGGGGCTGTGTGAGACCCATATTCTTCTTTTTTGGTTTTTCTTCATTTGTGTAGATTTTCCTCCCTTCTTTTTTCTTCTAAACCTCTTGTTTAATTCTGCTTTCAAGGATGGGGGTAGCTTTTACTTATGTTTGCTCAATCTCTTATTCTTCCTTATATGAATCCTCTGGTTTTGTTCAATTCTGAAGCTGGACTGTGGGTGGGGGGGCTGTACTTTTTTGTTTTGAGATTTAATTGAGGGGAGAGCTGTGACTCAGAATGTATCTGCAGATCCCAGTATCTGCTGACAGATGTGTGGGTCCGCTGGAACCCACTTCCCACTGTCTTACAATCTTTCCAAGCAGTGGGGGCATAGGTTTGTTCCCTGAAAGCAAAATGAAGTAAGAAGAAGAAAAAGAATGGGAAAAAGAAAGAGGGAGATGAGAGGAAGGTGGAGAGAGAGAGAATAAGAGGGGAAACAGACAGGCATACTAACTAACAAATGAAAAGAGACACAAAGATAGTAATGCTTAAAAAAACTAAAACATACAGACAATCATACAAACCCACAAACTGACAGAAACCCCCCTTGTGATGTTCTCTTCCTCAAAAATGCCCATACACAAACAGAAAATCTAAGAAAAGCAATAAAATAACAGAAACAAAGCAAGCATGAAGTGTAATCAAAAACAGAAAGAGAGAGAAAAAAGAAAAAAAACTAAAACAAACAAACCAAAAATGAACAAAACAGACAAGCAAACAAAACTTGTTCTGACGTGGTTCCTGTAAGTCCAACTTCCTTTCAGCTCTGATCTCCAGCCCCTCCCCTCTGCTCTCAATGCAGGCTGATAGGACTGCTCTCAGTGTGGGTCAGATGCCCCAGGTCTACTGTGGGAGGAGGGTGGGTCAGATCTGAATTCACCCAACTTGCTGCCTGTCAAGTCTCCCACTCAGATCTGATGTGTCTGTCTCTCCAAGTCTGATGAGATTAATTCTAGGTCCCAAGCTGGAGGCTGGGTGGAGCTGGGTGGGGCAATGCTGGTCTCTGTCTGGTGCCGGGACAGAGAAAATGACTCCTGCTGGCATTTCCTCACCCCTTACCAGTGGTAGGGCTCTTCTCCAGCTCTCCCCGACTGTTCTCTCAACAGTCTGGGGCTATAGCCACTTTTGTGTCACAGGTGATGGTGTGGGCCAGGCTCCAGGTGATGAGAATCAGCTGAATTCAACAGGCTTTTCTCTGGATAACTCGAGAGCCGCAGACAATCCTGTATATCCATGGCTCTAATCTCAGGGCAGTGGGGGGTTGCAGTCACCTCTGGAGGAGAGTCCCGGGTGCATGAACCTGAGTCTTCCCTCAGATGGACTTTTACTCACCCACTGGTACATGCCCACTCACACAGAGAATCTTTATGGACACTTGCTTTTGCGAAGACTCTCATAGTCTGACCTGTCCTATTACCATCTTCGCTATTTCTATTAATAATTACTACTCTGCCCATCTAACTCCCAATTTAACACACACATACACACACACACACACACTCACACACACACACACTCACACACACACACATGATGTTGTAAAAGTTCTTCAAAGTTCAAAAAAGTTTATAAACTTCTTTCTTGTCTAGGATATTTATAGGTTTCGATTCGGATTAGGGCATAAGTAATCTGTATTTTGCTGTTAATAAAGATGATCCTTGGTCACTTAAAAATTGTGCTTTTTAATTAGGCACAACTGGAAGCCTTTGATCATTTCCAGGAAAAACGAAAATGCAATTGCAATGTGGAAAACTTCACCTAGTGGTTCTAGGGCCTCTGCTCAAATTATGGCATTACATCCATTTGCAACAGGAAACTATGGTTAGGAAGAGATCATTATCCCTATAGTCACCTCTGGCAGTGCTCAAAATTTAGGGCATATGGACAAAAGGATGTGACTATTAAGTCAAATGTCTTTACTGAACATCAAGTGATATGTAACTTGTCTTAAAGGACCAAAAGGGGAGAAGTTTCTAAAATAATTAAGTCTGGCCAATCCTGAAATTACTTCTAAGGAGGAAGAAAACGTTGCTTTTAAGAAGCTTCTTAAATTTGTATCAACCCTAGATATGCTTGGGTGGGGAACTGCCTAAGCTTCAGTGGAATTTTTAAGGAGGAGAAGGGCACAGTTTTATTGGTTGCTAGGTTGGTGCAAAAGTAACTGTGGTTTTGGATCATGAATTTTAAATCATCAAACACATTTTTATTAATCAAAATAGGTACAAATACAATGAACACATTTTTGCCAATGAGAAATAAGTTTGTTTATCCCAGTAGCATAAAAATCCATGCTTCGGGATTCAACGAACTCTTGGAAAGCATTTGCTGCATCCTACCGGTGGTGGAAACATTCATTGACCCTGCAAAAAGCTATTGAAATGCTTGAAGAAGTGGTAAATGGTTGGCGAGAGGTCAGGTGAATACGGCAGATGAGGCAAAACTTCGTAGCCGAATTCATTCAACTTTTGAAGCATTGGTTTTGCGATGTGTGTTCAGGTGTTGTCATGGAGAAGAATTGGGCCCTTTCTGTTGACCAGTGTTGGTTGCAGGCATTGCAGTTTTCAGTGCATCTCATCAATTTGCTGAGCATACTTCTCAGATGAAATGTAATCTCACTGAGAATTCAGAAAGCTGTAGTGGATCAGACCGGTAGTAGACCATCAAACAGTGACCATGACCTTTTTCTGGTGCAAGTTTCGATCTGGGAAGTGCTTTGGAGCTTCTTCTTGGTTCAACCATTGAGCTGGTTGTCACCAGTTGTCATATACAATCCACTTTTCATCACATAGCACTGTCCCATCGAGAAATGGTTTGTTGCTGCGTAGAATAAAAGGCAACACTTTGAAATGACAATTTTTTTGATTTTTGGTCAGCTCATAAAGCATCCACTTATCGAGCTTTTTCACCCTTTCCAATTTGCTTCAAATGCCAAATGACCATATAACGGTCGGCATTGAGTTCTTCAGCAACTTGTCGTGTTGTTGTCAAAGGATCCGCTTCACTTGGTCTCAATTGGCCGTTGTCAACTTCTGATGGCTGGCCACTATGCTCCTCATCTTCAAGGCTCTCATCTCCCTTTCAAAAATTCTTGAACCACCACTGCACTGTATGTTTGCTAGCAGTTCCTGGGCCAAATGCACTGATGTTGTGAGTTGTCTCCTCTGCTTTACAACCCATTGTAATGGGGAAAAAAAACTAGCCAACAAACTTCATAGCCTAGAAATCATTTTTTAAAGAAAAAAAGGGGGTGTTGGGGGGTCAAGATGGCTGACTAGAAGCAGCTGGTGTGTGCCTCTGTCACAGAGTGAACAAAATAGAGAGACAATCTCAGCACTCAGAGGAGGATGAGATTAACACGACCCTATGACATACCAGAGAAGTATCAGGATCCACAGTGGGCAAAGAGGAGAGAAATCGAACAGCTTGGTTGGAACAAGGCAGCCTCCTCAAGTGGGTCACTGGCATGGACCATGAGCAGCCTCTGGACATGAGGAAAAAAATGAAGGAGCTCTGTGCTCCTGCCTTGGACTTTGAAGACACCTCGAACCTCATATGACTTTAATTGCACAGGGGAAGGTGCCTGGATACTGCACAGCTGTGCACTGCTGTGGAACCCATGTGAAGCATTGCAGACAATTGAATGTCTCCAGAAGTGCAGACTTCATTCTACCACAAGCTGCCAGGGTGAAGAAGGAGTAATGAGTCCTGAGGCCTTCATTTCCCCAAGGGAAAATTCTGTGTGGCTGGCTTCTCTTTTGCATTCTGAGTGCAGATTGCCTGAGTCAAAGACATGGGAGCTGGGTGGGACTCACCACCCCAGCAACCATTCTTTCCCTGTGCAAACTCTTTTACACAGCAGAGGCACCTCTGCACATCCTTGCAGCATTAGTTACCCAAGAAACCTGGAGACTCCCTCTAGATTCTCACTGGGGTAGCCAATAGTGCACACAGGTGGGGAGCTGGAGTACAGACCTGTCTGACTTACCCTCTTCAAATGACTTTCCTCCCCACCCTCTTCGAAAGCCTAATACAGACAAGGAAATTTCACTGCCCGTGTTCCACCAATCACCTAGTTTATATATGTACTTCCTTAGAGCAACATAGGCCAAGCAGAAAGCCCAAAGCCACCACTGCAGCTTGCTCTCTCCGGCAAGTACATCTATGGGATAGCCCATTATCAATCTGACACAATAACACAGTGCTTGGGAAATTCTGTCTCCAGACCCCAGTTAACAACATACTCACACCACACTGGCCAGTTAGAAAGCCTTGAGCCTGTAGGTGTACCCAGCACAGGACTGCCACAGCCCCCACTGAGATAGCCACCACACTAAGGCTACATACAAACAAAGAAACCCTACAAAGTCAATGTCATCCACCTACCAAACCCATCAGCGCTCGTGCTTACACTTGCCACTGGAAAACCAGAGGGCTGGACAGCCAAATTAGCTCAATCTAACATTGCCCCTCCCCCTCAGGAGCTAAGAGCAAAGCCATGTCACCACACATCTTGCTGACTCATCCATAGTCTGAGGCATCAGGGAGCTTCTCCAGGGGGTCCTCCAGAGATGTCGATGACCTCTTATCCTCAGAATTCAACTCTTGCATCTTGCCATCACAGAATCCCTTGCAGGCACTCCTCAGCACAGCCCAAATTATGGTAGCCTCACAGAACAGCTAGACCCATAAGAGCAGCAGGACTCAAAGGCATTGGACCCTCATGGATTACCACTCCCAGGGGAAGAAAGAGCACTCCAACTCAGGGAAGCACTCCAAATATAATACATGCATACATACATACATATATAAATCCAGAATGCAGGCTTCTCTGTGTCCCAGATCTCTCCCATTGAAGGAAGTTTCTTTTAGCAGAGCTGTGGACACAGTGCTGAGCTCAGCAAGGAAAGGGGATGGTTCTGGCCCAGTTGTTGAGCACAGCTTGTAACCATGAAGGGTCTTGGAGAAGAGGACTTCTCCCACCATGACAGACATTTGCTTTTCTTGTGGAAGCTTGGTAGGAAGCACCTGTTGGTGCCCTTTTTGAAGTATTTTGCAGTAACTGTAACCCCACAAACTTATCAGACTAACATCAGACTTCCCAGATAAACTTTACAAGCCAGAATAACTGTCAGCCAAGACTTCTGCATTCTGCAAAACTAAGTTTCATAAATGAAAGAGAAATAAAGTCTTACTCAGATAAGTAAACAGTGAAGGAATTTGTCACCACTAGACAGTCTTTACAAGAATTGCTCAAAGGGGTTCTAAACATTGAAATGAAAGGCCCAAATACATCAGTAGAAAATCACAGGAAATTATAAAACGTGTAGGACTTTTTAAAAACAAACACAATGGAGAATAAAAACAACCAGATAGAAATAAACATGATGAATGGAAGAGTATCCCATATATCATTGTACATTTTAAGTATAAATGGCCCTCACTTAAAAGATGTAGAGCAGAGTGGATTTTAAAAACACAATCCAAATACCTACTGCCTTCAAGAGACCCATTTAACATACAAAGACTCCTATAGACTCAAGGGAAAGGAGTAGAAAAGAATATTGCACATAAACTGAAGCCAAAAATTAGTTGAAATAGGCATTCTTGTATCAAGTAAAATAGTCTTTAAATTAACAACAGTGAAGAAAGACAAAGAATCATCATTATATAATGAAAGGGGGATCAATTCAACAAGATATAACAATTTTAAATAAATGCACATCTAGCACCAGAGTTTCCAGCTTTATAAAACAATTAGATTTGACTTAAGAAAAGAGACAGACAGTAATACAATAATATTGAGGGACACAAGCACTCTACTGACAGCAATGGACAGATCATCAAATCAGAAAGTCAACAAAGAAACACTGAATTTAAACTTGACTCTAAAACAAAAAACCTAGCAGACATCCTCAAAACATTCTATCCCCAAATTACAGAATATACCTTTTTTGTCATTAGAAGATAAAATATTTTCCAAGAAAGACCATATAATAAGCCACAAAACAAGTTTCAAAAAGTTTTAAAAAATCATAATCATATCAAGTGCCTTTTCAGATCACACTAGAATAAAACTTAAAGTTAACTCCAGGAGAAACTTTCAAAAGCCAAAATACCTTGGAAATTAAACAATCTTCTTCTGAATGATCTTTGCATCAACAATAAGATCAAGATAGGAATTTAAAAATTCCTAGAAATAAATGACAACAGTGATACAAGTTGTCAAAATAATCGGGACACAGCCAAAACTGTGCCTAGAGGAAAATTTATAGTACTTAAGCCCTACATTAAAAAGACAGAAAGATCATATATAGACAACTTAATGCCATACCTCAAGGAACTATAAAAACAAGAACAAACTAAAGCTGGCAGAAGAAAATAAGTAACAAATGTCAGAGCAGAACTAAGCAAAATTTTAACAAACAAACAAATACAAGGTGTCAATGAAACAAAGTTGGTTCTTTGAAAAGATATACAAAATTAATAGACTGCAAACAAGATTTGTTAAGAAAAGGAGAAAGAATATTTAAATTAGCTCAGTCAGAAATTAAAATAGACACATCACAACAGATAACACAGAAATATAAAAGGCCATTTGAGAATATTATGAACACCTTTATGAATATCAACTAGATAATCTAGAGAAAATAGATACATTTCTGGAAACATAGAACTGTCAAACTTGAATGAGGAAGGGATAAAAAAAACTCTGAGCAGATCAGCAAAAAGTAGTGATATTGAAACTGTAAATAAAAGTCTCCCAACAACAACAACAAAACTTAGGAAAGCCAAATTTGATCATACTTTCAAAGAACTGGTACTAATCCTATTGAAGCCATTCTATAAGACTCAGAAAGATGGAATTCTTTCTAACTCATTCTACAAAGCCAATATTGATCTGACACCAAAGTCAGGAAGAAACAACAATAAAAAATAAAACTACAGACAATGTCCCTGATGAAGAATAGATGCATAAATCTTCAACAAAATACTAGCAAACCAAATACTAGCACATCAAAAAAATAGGTCACCTTGATCAAGTGGGTTTCATCCCAGGGATGCAAGGATGATTCAACATACGCAAGTCAGTAAATGTGATCCAACACATAAACAGTATTAGAAACAAAAATTATATGATCATTTCAATAGATGCAGAACAAATATTTGGTAAAATCCAGCATCCCTATATGATAAAATTTCTCAGCCAAATAGTCGTAGAAAGACAATACCCCAAAATAAAAAAGCCATAATAACAAAAGCCATATACAACAATCCCACAACTCATGTCATACTGAATGGGTGAAAGTTGAAAACATGCCCTCAGAACTGAAACAAGGCAAGGATGCCCACTTTTACCACTTCTATTTAACATAGTAACAGAGGTCCTAACCAGAACAATCAGGCAGGTAAATAAATAAAGTGTGCCTAAATTGGGAAAGAAATCAAAGTGCTTATGTTTACCTATGATATTATCTTATTTCTAGAAAATCCTAAACACTCCTCCAAAGACTCCTGTACTTGATAAATGAGTTCAGTAAAGGCTCGGGCTACAAAATCAACATATACAAATCAGTAGCATTGCTATACACCAGTAACAGCCAACCTGAGAATCAAATCAAGAACTCAATATCAAAAAAAGGGAATGCTACCAAAAAAAATGCCGAGGAATATATTTAACCAAGGAGGTTAAAGAGCTCTACAAGAGAACTATATAAAACATTGATAAAAACCATAAAGGTCGCAAACAAATAGTAAAAGATCCCATACTAATGAAGTGGATGAATCAGCATTGTTAAAATGACCACACTACCCACATAAATCTACAGATTCAACACAATCCTTATCAAAAGCTATCAAAGTCATTTTTCATAGAAATACTAAAAGCAATCCTAAAATTCATATGGAACTCCAAAAGAAATCAAATAGTCAAAGAAATCCCATGCAAAAAGCACAAAGTTGGGGGCATTTTATTACCCTACTTCAAATCATACTGCAAGACTGTAGTAGCCATGGTACTGGTACAAGGGCAGACAAGTGAACCAATGGAACAGAAGGAAATTCATAAATAAACTCAAATACCTAACACCAACTGATCTTTGACTGGACACTGGGGAATACACACTGGGGAAAGGTCACCCTATTCAACAAATGGTGCTGGGATGATTGGATAGGTATATGCAAACAAATGAAACTGGATTTCTATCTCTCACCATATTTAAAAAGTAACTCAAGATAGACTAATGACCTAAAAGTCAGATCTAAAACCATAAAAAATCCTAGAAAAATATCTAGAAAAAACTCTTCTAGACATTGGTCTAGGCAAAGAATTTATAGCTAAGGTCCCAATAGCAAATGCAACAACAAAAAAATTCAGAACTAAACAAAAGAGAATAAAAAAATTCTAAGGATCGAGTTGAAAAGCTGGTTCTTTGAAAGAATAAATAAGATTGACAGACCCCAGGACAGATTAACAAAAAAGAGCAAGAGAAAAAATGGAATAACATAATCAGAAAAGGAAAGGAAACCTTACAACCAACACTGGAAAAATAGAAAAGTTTATTAAAGATTACCATGAACATCTGCATGTGCATACACTAAAAAATCTAGAGTAAATGGAGAAGTTCCTGGAAACATACAACCTCCAAAAATTTAAACAGACAAAAAATAAATCCAAAATGAACCAATAACAGTCCAAGAAATTGATTCGGTAATAATAAACCTGAGTAACTCATGTTCTCACTTATAAGTGGACCGCAAACAATTATTGTAATACTATAAGAAAAGGATTGGCAGTAGTGGGAAACTGCCAGGGGATAGCATGGGCAGGATTGGCAGTAGTGGGAATCTTCTGGGGGAGGGGAACACACCTCATCAACAAGGGTACATGCATAATGAACATTTGTATACCTAACCCTGAGTTGTACCCCACATCTTTAAAATAAAATAAAAAAAACTTCCCACCAATAAAATTTTAAAAAAAAGAAAAAGTCCTGAGCCAGATAGTTTTTCACCTGAATTCTACAATATATAAAAGGAAGATCTGATACTAAGCCTACTGAAAATAATCTAAGCAATCGAGAAGGAATTCATTCTGTGAAGCTGATATCATCACGAAACACGAAAATGGCAAAGACACAACAAAGAAATAAAACTTCAGCCCAATTTCCCTAATGAACATAGATGCTAGCAACATACTAACAAACCGCATCGAACAACACATTACAAGGGTCAATCATCAAAACTAGGCAGCAAGGCTGGTTCAACATATGCAAATCAATAAATGTAATCCACAAATAAACAGATATAAAACCAATGACATGGTTATCTCAATAGATGCAGAGAAAACATTTGATAAAATCCAGCATTACTTCTTAATAAAAATCTTCAAACACACAGGTGTTGAAGGAACATTCCTCAAAATAATAAGAGCCACTTATAGCAAACCTGAAGCCAACATCATATTTAATCAGCAGAAGCTGGAAGCATTCCCCCTAAGAACTGGAACAAGACAAGTATGTTCATTCTCACCACTCCTATTTAACATAGTACTGTAAGTCCTAGCCAGAGCAATCAATCAGGAGAAAGAAATCAGCGGTATCCAAATAGGAAAAGAGGAAGTTAAATTATGCCTCTTTGCAAATGATATGATTCTATACCTAGAAATCCTTAAAGAGTCTGCCAAAAACATCCTTGCACAGCGAAATGACTTTGGTAAAGTCTTGGAATACATGATCAACGCATAAAAAAATCATTAAATTTTTATACACCAACAACAAGCAAATCAAACACATAATCCCATTCATACTAGTCACAAAAACAAACACACAAACAAAACCTTGATATTTGTCTAACCACAGAAGTAAAAGATGCTTACAATAAAAACCTACAAAGCACTGCTCAAAGAAATCAAAGATGACACAAACAAATGTAAGAACATCCTATGCTCATGGATTTGAAGAATCAATATCATCAAGATGTCCGTTCTACCCAAGGCAATCTACCAGCAACATTTTTCATAGACATAGAGAAGACAATACTTAAATTCATATAGAAGCAAAAAAGGGCCTCACGCAATTCTCAGCCAAAAGAACAAAGGTAGTGTCATCACACTTCCAGACTTCAAACTTTACCACAAGCCTACAGTAACCAAAACAGCATGGTACTAGTACAAAAGTAGACACATAGAACTGTGGAACAGGATAGAGAACTTAGACATAAAATCACAGACCTTCAACCAGCTCATCTTTGACAAAGCTTATAAAAACAAGCACTGGGGAAAGGAAACCCTAGTTAGCAAATGGTGCTGGTAAAACTGGATAACCACATGCAAGAGTATAAAACTGTACCCTTATCTGCCACCATATACAAAAATTAACTCAATATGAATCAAGGAATTAAACATGAAAGCTCAAACTATAAGAACCTTAAAAGGAAATGTAGGGAACACCCTCCCACCGGTCACATTTGGCTCAAAGTAAATCATCTTTTTTTTTTTTTTTTTGAGTTGGAGTCTCACTCTGTCGCCCAGACTGGAGTGCAGTGGCCGCTCCCGGCCACCGCAGCCTCGACTCGCTGGGCTCCGGCGATCCTTCCGCCTCAGCCTTCCAAGTAGCTGGAACTCCAGGCACGCGCTACCACGCTCGCTAATTTTTTGATT
>CAUYQG010104219.1:0-22767 GCA_963574415.1 Tarsius wallacei | reverse complement strand
CATTTCAGCCTGGGCAACGGAGTGAGACTCCGACTCCAAAAAAAAATAGTATTAAACTGCTGCTGTTTGGTTGGTTTTAAGTGCAAAGAAGAAATGTATGATTGGCAGCTTTAGAAGAAAGAGTGTCCCAAGCCTGGTCATCACTGTTTTTAGTTGTTGTTTTTTTTTACTCATTAGTAGCTTTTTTGAGATAAGCTATCAAGTCTGCCCTTTCTCCCTTCTTCTTTTTTATTTTTATTTTTTTGTTGTTGTTGTTGTTTTTGTTTTGAGTTGGAGTCTCACTGTCGCCCAGACTGGAGTGCAGTGGCCGCTCCCGGCCACTGCAGCCTCGACCTGCTGGGCTCCGGCGATCCTTCCGCCTAAGCCTTCCAAGGAGCTGGAACTACAGACGTGTGCTACCACGCCCGGCTAATTTTTGATTTATTGTAGAGATGAGGTCTCGCCAAGTTGCCGGGGCGGGTCTCGAACCCGCGGGCTCTGGCAATCCACTCACTTCGGCCTCCCAAAGGCGCGGGATTACAGGCTGAGCCACCGAGCCCGGCTCCTATCCTGATTTTTAAAAAAAATCTTTACTTACACAGAAGTCCCTCTGTCCTTAGGGCTTTTCAGATACCTTTCTCGACCTTCTCTATTTTACCTTTTTTGTGTTATGATGACCGCAGCTGCACATTTTATTCTAGGTACAGGTACACTTTGGTTTGTACAAGGATAGGATAATGTGTTCTGTGTTTCCAAAGCTTTCATAATAACAGCCAGCATTTTGTTGCCTTTTTGTTGCTGTATTCAGGATACAGTCCAGGGACTCTGAAATCCCTTTCTTGTGTTGTAACAGGTAGCTTAGAGCTCATCATCTGATAATTATAGTTTGAACCTTTTTTCTGTTACTGCATTACTTTATTTTTGTCTACGTGGAAGCTATTTCTTACATTTCTGGATACCTACAGTCTTGCACCATCATACTTGTATCTGTTGCTTTAGCATCATCTGCAAAATGGGAAGAATTCACTAGTTTCCCTTCTAGATAATTTCTTTTTTTTTTTGAGTTGGAGTCTCACTTTGTCGCCCAGACTGGAGTGCAGTGGCATGCCACCGCAGCCTCGACCTGCTAGGCTCCGGCGATCCTTCCACCTCAGCCTTTCAAGTAGCTGGAACTACAGGCACGCGCCACCACGCCTGGCTAATTTTCTAATTTATTGTAGAGATGAGGTCTTGCCAAGTTGCCCAGGCAGGTCTCGAACCCGTGGGCTCCGGCAATCCACTCACCTCAGCCTCCCAAAGCGCGGGATTACAGGCTGAGCCACCGAGCCCGGCTTATTTATATTTCTTTATTTAGAGAAAGAACTGTATCACAACTTTCTTATTTCTCATTTCTAAATGAATTATCTATGTAGGGAAAAAATAGTCTAGTTATTTGCTGTTTTAAGTAGCTTCTGGAAGGGTTTTAAAAAAATTTGTTCATTTAATTCTCATTGTAACATATATCCACTCACTTCAGGTATGTATGTGTTACCTGAAGCCTTGCAAACAGTAGGATCTCTGTAAGCCTTTGTTATATTAAACATTCAACAATGGGGTTATGCCTAGTATTGGGTTATTTTTATTTTTATTTTATTTTATTTTATTTTTTGAGTTGGAGTCTCACTCTGTCGCCCAGACTGGAGTGCAGTGGCTGCTTCCGGCCACCACAGCCTTGACCTGCTGGGCTCCGATGATCCTTCTGCCTCAGCCTTCCAAGTAGCCGGAACTACAGGCATGCGGTACCACGCCCGGCTGATTTTTTATTTTTTATTTTATTTTATTTTATTTTTTTGAGTTGGAGTCTCACTCTGTTGCCCAGACTGGAGTGCAGTGGCCGCTTCCGGCCATCGCAGCCTCAACCTGCTGGGCTCCGGTGATCCTTCCGCCTCAGCCTTCCAAGTAGCCGGAACTACAGGCATGCGGTACCACGTCCGGCTGATTTTTTGATTTATTGTAGAGATGAGGTCTCGCCAAGTTGCCCAAGTGGGTCTCGAACCCGCGGGCTCAGGCATTCCACTCACCTCAGCCTCCCAAGGCGCGGGATTACAGGCTGAGCCACCGAGCCCGGCTAGTCATTCTTTTCATACCATTTACAAAGAATGGCATTCACTTTTGGGGGGCGTGGAAGATTTTTCTGTTTTCTTTTTTCCAGTCTTCAAGTTCAAACATTTTATCAGAATACATCTAAGTCTACATCATTTTTCCTTAATTATATCCATAACATTGAGCTTTTTAATCTTTAGATTTGCAAACTCATGTTATTCTACAGTGAAGAAAAGCTTTCCTTGATTAGTTGTTGAAACTATTCTCTTTTATTCATCTTTTCTTTGAATTCCTGTTATATGTGGGTTGAATATTTCATATTTGTCTTTTAAGTATTATCACTTGTATAATTTAAACTCATCTCCCTTTTATAGATTATTTTCCTTTTGTCTCCTACTTAGCATATTTAGAACTTCTTAACACTTCCTGCTACACTAACAATCCTAACAATTTAAAAAAAATCTTTTAACAATATGTTGTTTGAAAGTGTTCTGCATCCAGATGTGGTAAATTAGCTTATTTGGACAACTGAAGAATACCTAAGCAGTTGTACAATGACAAAGAGTTTTAAAAATGTGAACCAAATATTTCACTGAAGGCACTGCAGAGCTACCTTGCTAGTGGACTTGCAAGGCTGTGATGTGAAGAAAAAGGAGGACCAAGGGGGACCCTCCCTGCACTTGCCAGTTTGAAAGAAGTGATTGGGAGGCTGAGAAGCTATGCAGAACGTCTAGTTATTTCACAGTATTGGCAGGAAAAACATTGGAATTGGGGTGACAAGGCAGTGTAGCAGCAATAAGCCAGGTTTTCAGTTGGAACTCTGATAAGCTTTATACCTTGGGAATAAGTATAAAAGTAGCATGGATTGATCTCACAAGGCCTCATCTCAGCCCCAAGTAATTTCCATCTGTGTTGATATTGAGGAGATATATTCCTAGATGTATTCCCAGCAAAGGCAAAGTAAGTTCACTTTGTATGAAAAAATAAATTTACATCTTCAGTTGATCTCTAGATAGTTCCACATACAATATTAACACAATAGAAATAACACAAAATAAAAGTAAAAATAACTAATTAGAAACCAAGAACAATACTAACAACAACAAAAAACCCTAATGAGATGCAGATATTAAAGACAACAGGCAAAAATTTAAAAATTAATGTGATACCATATTTAAGACATTCAATTACAAATCGACATATTTAACTAGAGAACCAAAAATTTTAGCAAAAATTGAATGGAAACTTAAAACCAAAGACTAAAATAAATATTTGATATATGGCTTCAACAGCAGGTTAGATACAGTTATAAAGAAAATGAGTGGACTGAAAGATAGTCCACTCTATCTTTTGACTAAAAGAACTGTCTAGATTGAAGGAAAGAGACAAAAGGATGAAGAAGGGCATACAGGCTATATGACATGCATTTAAAATGTCTGTAACTGAAATCTTTGGAGGAGAATACAAAGATAGTGAAATGTAAGCAATCTTGGAAGAAATAGTGACTGAAAATTTAGATTTATTCATGCTCTTATCAAGTGTACTTTGCCTTGTCTTTGCTTCTTCCATGTGGTGGATACTCAATGTTTCTATCAAAAATGATTTATAATAGAAAAGTTTGTAGGACAAGCTATATTTCCTGATTGTTGCAGGCAGTTCCCGCTGCTGTAGTAAAACATCATAAACTGGGTAGCTTAAACAACAGCTATTCATCACAGTTGTAGATGTAAAGTTTAAAATCAAGGTGCTGGTAGATCCAGTGTTTGGCAAGGGACCTCTTTCTGATTTGCAGACAGAGGCTATTTTGCTATGTCCTCACATGATGGAGAGGGAGAGACCATCACTCTGGTGTCTCTTCTTATCTGGACACTAATCCCATCAGGAAGATTCTACCTTCATGAACTAATTATCTCCCAAGGATTCCACCTTTAACCATCACATGAGAATCAGGGTTTTAACATATAAGTGTTGGAGGACACAAATATGTATGCTAGAGTTGATACTGATGCTAGATGATGCTAAAGTTGATACTGAGACCACAACTCCCATTCATTAACTACTGCTTTTATGACCCATTTTCGATTTTCCAAGTCTTCAGCATGTCTATTATTTAGGCTGCTTGATCAGTGGGGGTATTAAAAAAATTTTTAACCCCTGTGGACATGAGACCCTTGTTAAACAGTGGTTTCTATGACTGATCACTAAGAGTTATTAGCACAAAGAAGTGCCCAGAGGCAAGTCAGTAAATTTGTCAAGCCTCAGAAACTCTGCATATTATGTAATAGCAACTCTATTTTTTCAGGATAATCAGGCTCAACTATTCCTGGTAGAATAACACAGAAATACTTTTTTTTTTTTTTTGCCTTATGCGGTAGGAGCTCAATAATTGTCAGGTGTGAGACAAATTTAGATTTAGCGAAATACTTACTGTGCCTCCTGATAGAATCTTCTCCTCCACCTCCAGGAACCAGAAACTGTAAATGAGCAAATCCAGAATTTTGGAAACAGGAAGCATACATATTCCAAGTGGGTTACTGAAAATAAAATTTAGATGAATGACATTTATTTCTACCCCTTGAACCCCAGTCCCTAAAATCTACATATCATGGACTTAACACTATAAAATAGCTTTTGGTTCAAAGCATATAGTGTATCTTACTAATGCAAAAGTTTAAGTTCAAACTGGTTGAACAATTTTGTAAAAGTAACTCAGTCAATGAGTGGTTGAGGAAAAATTTGAAAATAACTGAATCTGATATCAGAGATGTCACTTTTCCCACCACTCTATGCATTATAAGAGTGACCATAGCTGCCAGACTATCATTTATTTGCATTTCCCAATATATGGAAAATTCATTGGGGGGTAGGAAGCTTAACTTCCCAAATTTTGCAACCTCAGGAGTTAGCAAATAGCTTGACACAAAATAGGCTTTTCATAAATATTTGATAAATAGGCCAGGTGTGGCGACTTACAATCCAACACTTTGGTAGTCAGGGGCAGGTGGATTGCTTGAGGCCAGGAGTTGGAGACCAGCCTGGGCAACATAGTAAGACCCCATCTCTACAAAAAATTTAAAATGTTAGCCAGGTATGGTGGTATATGGCTGTAGCTTCTTGGGAGGTTGAAGCAGGAGGATCACTTAAGCCCAGAAGTTTGAGCTATGATTATGCCACTGCACTCCAGCCTGGATAACAGAGCGAGACTCTTTCTCTAAATAAATAAATGGCAGATTTACTCACATAACTCAGGTGAATTAGCTGTTATGATGTCTGGCTGATTAATTTTTCTGTGTCTATTTATTGATTATGACAGTGCTCTTTGAGTTTAATCATTTGGCTAGTTTTCAGATTCAGTCACAGTGGATTCCATATATGTAGCCTCAGACACAAAGAATGGGAGATTCATTTACCTACTAATCTTGGAAATAAGAAGGTATGGAGAAATAAAAAGAAACTCACATTCTTCCCCCAACAGTATAAAACCACAAAATTTTTTTTTCTTTTTTATATTTTAATTTAAAGATGTATGGTACAAGTCAGGATTAGGTATACAAGTGGACATCATACAGGTAAAGGTTTAACCTCCCTTTGATCCCCACTTTGCCTGGTTTGAGATCAGGTACCCTTATTGATGTTGTGTTCCCCTTCCCCACTGGAATATACAATCTTTGTGTTCTTTAGCTCATGAGATATTTTATGTGAAACCTTATTTATATTTTATGTGCTTATTTCTTGAGCCTAAGGGTGTTTTGTGCATGGTAATCCTTATTTTCTTTCATCTAAGGTCAGTATCAGTTATCCAGGGGTCAATCATTCTTTTATCAAATTGTTGTGATAAAAAAAAGATATACAGTACTTTTGTGAAAAATTTGGAAACCCACATTTTTGAATATGCTAATTATTTGGAACATAATTAACTGAAGTATGCCCTTTTACATGCATTGCAAGGTATTCTGACAGTTACCTTGGCATTGCTCCCCTCTCTTATCATGTATTTCCTCCTGAGCCAGCAACAGCACTGTAGCTGCAGTTATGTGCTAAAAATGAGAAGGTGCTGTATGGGAAAGTGAAGAGACTCAAGAGATCATGCGGGTGGCACTGCCTTTGCCAGTGGATAATATGACTATTTTAAAAGCTAGGGACTTCTTGACCATTTTCTCTGGCCAAGTAATTTATATGACATTTAGTTTTTATCCTTTTGAGTGGCATCAAATGTCTCTAAAAATACATTTTCTGAATTCAGTTTGAGTCCTGCTTAAATAGCTGGTTTTGCATTGGTTGTCATATTTCTCCTCCACATGACCACCCTGCCATCCCCGCATTAGATAGGGCAAGTCGCATTTGTTGTAGTTAGGGCTAGCCCATTTGTTTCTTGATCAAATGGGGGCTTTTATTCTGAATCTCATCAAGTAGTTTAGTAGGAAGGAGATAATTTTCATTAAATTGCGTGGCATCTTATAAAGAAAGCAAATGTAAACCATGCTACTTAGCTTTCAAAATTTGCTTATACATATTAAACCTGTCCATAGACAACAAGCGAAGTTGTTCTTGAGTGTTATTGTACTGGTGGCGAAACAAACAATAAAGGCATTGACTGTAACAGATAGACTTAAACATTAAGATAAAATTTTTTTAGTGCTATTGGTCATGCCTCAATTTTTGAATTCCTGACAATTTCATAAAAGCTTCCAGTCCATTTAATTGACCAAAGATATAAAACATTGCTCATGCCATAAAGGTAGACGATAAAGTACTAAGGGCAGCCACAACAAGATCTTGTGACTTCAAATAACTCATTTAAACTCTCTTGGAAGTGGCTCTCTGACTCAAAACTATCTCTTGCTTTCAAATATTTGTAAATAATTCAACCTTTTTTTTCTTTCTCTAGAAAAAAAATGAAGCCTAAACATTTAAAACTGTATAGATATTGCACAATACAAAATAATTCAGGTCTCTATCTACATTTCCTAGGAACTCAGGTAGAAATATAATTTTAAGGTATTTACTTTAAAAGATATTGAACGCTTACAATACCAATGCTCTCAAGAAACAGGCACACTTATTCAGCTCCAACTGAGTTAAGCAATTTGTGCCAGAAGCAAAGTACCCCCAATAAATTGATTAGCTAAATTTGATTACTCTATTGCATTGGCTGTCTTGACAGCATTGATTGACTTTTTTTTTTCTCTCCAAACTCTTAATAGCATTGTTGTGACTTTAGATATACCTGTGGAAAAAATTGGTGCAATCACACATTTAATATTTCTATTGGGGTCCTTAATAGTATTTGAGTGGAGAAGAATAATTGATTTCAAGATTCTATTTTTTCTAGAGATCTAGAAGGTGGCTTAATTTAGACATTCTTACTGTTATTAAGGTTCTTGCTTTTATCCAGAGGTCTCTTGCTTAGGAGCACTGCCAAAACCAGAGATTATTCCAATCTTTGAGCCAGGATATACTTTAATGAGTCATTTAAAACCCACAAAGTAAGAGATTGTCTAAGGCTAGGTTCCCCAGAATCACATTAGAGTTAATAAAGATTCACATGAAGATGAAATTAGGGTAAACTGGCAGAGAGTTGGGAGGTTGAGTTGACAAGGAAAAGAAGCTGAGTGAGAATGTGATATCAGGCAAAGTCCCAGTGGTGGCAACTTTGGCTCATCGCACAGAAGAATATTAAACAAAGGAAGTCATATCCTGCTGTCAAGAAACACCTAGAATAATTTGATTAATTAAGATGTCAGTTCTACTGAGTTTCAACTAGTTGTCTCCATTCTAAATTTCAGGATCTCACACTTTCTTAATCAAGCACTAACCTTCACATGAAAAACCTCTCAAGACTGAATTTAACTGATGTAATTCAGCCACCTGTACAATTAATTTTGTGTTTGATTTTCAGTAATATTATACCTGATGCTACGAGGAATGAAAGGTTCATTTAGGGCTGAGATGGAAGGTCTCTTGTTATCAGACCATGACTTAAATGAGTTAAAGGGACTTTCCGTAAGTTCTGCAATCTTCTCAGGAGCCACATCAAAGATATGGTGTTCACTGTTACTGCAACAGTCAGTCATATGCAGCTGCCACCTGGGCTTGCAGGGTCCTTGCATCAGTTAACACTTCATCCTAGTCAACCACTGGTGGTAACTTAAGTAATTGTGGTTCCACTGCATGCTGAGAGTTACTGTGGTATCTTGTTTCCTTTGGCAAAAGTTTAGCTCTGTGCTCAAGCTCAAGGGCGTGACCAAACCAGTACTCAATTCCCATCTTTAAAGGTTTATCTCCCGGGACTGTATAAGCCACGGTCCAACCTGGAGAAAGAAACTACACAGTAATTGGAATAGGAAAGTTTAATATAAAAAATTCTTAATTATAACAAGAGATCATCTACTAAGAGGTAAAGAGAGCTCTAAGGAATATAGGAATGGCACATGTAAGGAACAGCTACTACCTCAGGACTGAGGCAGAGCACCCAAGGAAAGAAAAAACTTCAAACCCCTACCCTTACCCTCAGGCTGAGATCCAGACCACATTGGAGAGAGTGTGGGTGTGGCCAACTGGATGACAGAGGCATTTTCTCAGATGCTAATCTGTCAGAAGTTACTAGGAAGTTACCCTCTATGGAGCCGGGGGATGCTCTGTGGGGAGATGGTGTGCTAGTAATATCTGTTGTGACGTCACTTTCTGATGAACTTGGGAAAGCCGTTCTCAGGGAGATAACACCCTATGGAGCTTGCTGGAAAGCTGCCCATGGGGGTGGTATACTGGGGCTACTTCCCCAGGCTTATCAGGGAATGGCACCACTGAAACTTGCTGAGAATCAGCACCACTGGGTGTCCCACATGCCCCTAATCACTGCCCACTACAGGTGCAAGCCCAGAAGAGCCTGTTGACTTTTTTGCTCTCTCCCTACCCCATGCCTTCTGTTCTTCTTTCCTTCTTTTTTTCAGTTTTGTTTTTATTGAGATATACATATAGAAAAGTGTATAAATCATATGTGTACAGCTCATTGAATTTCACAGAATGAACACATGCATGCAACACACTCAGATAAACAGACAGAATATTAGCAGCACCCCAGAAGGACCCCCATGTTCCCTTTTAGTAGCTATACCCTCTCCAGTAAAAACTATTATTTTCACCTCTAACATTACCAATTATTTTGCTTATTTTTGTAAATTATATAAATGAAGTCATACTGTATCTATTTTTGTCTCTAGTTTCTTTTGCTCAATATTGTGTTTGTGATATTGCTCCAATAGTTGTCACTGGTTTATTGTATCGCTATATTATATTCCATTGTGTGAACCTACCACTTTTTATTTATTCAATTCATACTATGATTGATGACCATTAAGTAGTTTTCAATTACTGACAATTATTAACAATGTTACTATAACCATTTCTTCATTTTTTTTGTAGTGAATATGCATACATTTCTGTTGGGTATACACCTAGGAGTGAAATTGCTGGGTCATTATGTGTACGTATATTCAGATTTAATAGATGCTGCCAAACACTATTCCAATTTCCACCACCAGTGTATATGATAGTTCTAGCCGCTGTAAATTTTCTTTTCTTTTTTTTTTTCTCTCAAAGATGTGGGGTATAAGTCAAAATTGGGTATAAATCAAAATTGGATATATAAGTGGTCTAGGTACAAGTGAAGTCTGGGCCTCCTACTGGACGTAGTCTCTCCTGGATTAGGATCAGGCACCCCTACTGATTTTATGTGTTCCCCCTCCCTCCCTTGGCAGTGCCCCACCACTGCCAATTCCTTTCTTATAGTATTATTATAGATGTTCAGGCTCCCATCATGAGTGAGAACATGTGGCACTCAGTTCTTTTCTACTATGATAGATCACTGAGTGTGATAGACTCCAAATCCATCCAAGTTGCTACAGAGTCTATGGATTTGTCCTTCTTTATGGCTGCATAATATTCCACTGTGTATAGGTACCACGTTTAAAAAAATCCAGTCCAGTTTCCTTCTTTCCTCCCTCCTTCTCTTCTATCTTTCCCTCATCCCTTACTCTGACTCCTTTATACTCCTTTAACCAAAGTCAGTTTCTTTAGAAGTCTCAGGATACTTCTTGAGTCTAGTCATGGCAATTTGTTTATCAGTTTCCTATGAGTATATTAAAACATCAGTTTCAACTATGAAAAGTTGAGTTGGTTTGTTGTTAGCCCTTATACAATATCAGCTGATGGGAAACAAGACTAAAAAAATAGATGAATAATGCCTTTCATTGGGAGATTAGTTTGTCCCTACTGTGTGAATTTTGCATCAGCTTTTCCTCTTTGCAGTTATGTATAAAAAGTAGTAGTTTTATGGTGAAATTTACATAAGTGAAAATAACCCGAGACTAGGAAACACCATACCAAATAATATCGTGATCCTAAGCAAATAACACTTTCTTCGGACGTCAGTATTTTCATGTTTCAAATAGGAATAACTGTTATTCATTTACATATTTATTTGTTAATTCTATCTGCAAACATTTTTGGGGTGCTTACTTTGTCTCAGCTGCTGAGCCGGGACTGGAGATTTGTAGCTTGCTAATGCATTACCCTTCTCTTCAGGGAACTACCTCATAGTCCTGAAAATAAAACATAATGTCCCATTGTAGAGAGTTCTCATAAAAATCAAATGAGATGATGAATTATAAGCACTTTGAAAAAGAAAAAAATTACTCTTCAAATGTAAGAGGTTGTACTAATATTAACATCACAGTCATCACAACCCCAGGATGGCAATTAACTTATTGTATTTTTTCCTTCATTGGCATTAAGGCTAAGAGGAAGATTGTAAGTGATTCAGGTAAAACCAGAGTATTTATATTCCTGAAGAATGTTTCCCATAAATTGACAATCATTAAAATTAACCTGTGAAGTTAATTATGGTGTCTGACACGGATGGCTTTTGGCTTTATGCAGTTATGTTCTTGACCAGATGAGGTCTTCCTTTTATTAGTTTATGAGTCACAGGACAAGCGTGATGTTGTACTATGCATGTTAAATCAGCATCAAGGAGCTGGAGTTGCTTCTGGCTTTGGAAAAAAGAATCTTTTTGGCATATTCATTTCTGTTGTTTATTGTAAAAAAAGGTAGCCTTTTTGTGCTACTCACGGTGCAAAATTCCTCTCCAGTACCTGGGTTCTGGGTCTTCTGTGGCCTGTTCCCTTTAATCTCTGATGCTTTGGTTTCTAGAGTTTTGACAGGGTGTCAGATCTTCATTCGTTCTTGTTTCTCTTTCCTTGCTCTCTCTCTCTCTCTCTCTTTCTTTTCCATTATCAAGGACTCACCAGCTCTTTGGGAGGAAGATTGCATCATCCTTACCACAGACTACCCAGATCTTTGGGTGCTTTGTAGCTGTTCATGTCCTTTTCAGTTCCTTCAACGAAGGAGAAGAATGACAGATTGCTGGCTGAGAGATTCAGAGTGGCTGTTGGCTAATGATTGCTATAAATTCTGATAATAATAATAGCAATCATAAATAATATAAAACAGTAGCACTGCAGCAGCTGGTATTCATGCTGCTCAGACTCTTATTTAAAGAATTAAAAACAAGTTTTGGAGGAGACTTACAAGAATTTTGAGTCACATGGAGCCACTTGGCCACAAGGACTTGACAAGTGGTAATGAGCAGGGTTTCTTGAAGGGCAGACAGGAAGATAGGAACAGCTGTTCTGGAGAGAGTAACTCGTCCTATATCAGAATTGCATAAATGAGAAATAAACCTTTGTTGTGTTAGGCTACCAAGGCTTTGGGTTTTGTTTGGTACATTAGTGTAGTATCACCTATATTTAATACAGTCACTCACATGTTTGCTATTTTTTTTAAATAAAATAAGCACTGGAGACCCCATGGCCAAGTTAACTTTAGTTAAAAAAAAATGACTGGGTGTGGTGGCTCACACCTGTAATCCCTGTACTTTGGGAAGCCGAAGTGGGAGGATTGCGTGAGTCCAGGAGTTCGAGACCAGCCTGGGCAACACAGCAAGACCTCATCTCTACAAAAAATGAAAAAAAATTGCCAAATGTGGTGGCGTGTACTTGTAGCCTCAGCTACTCAAGAGGTTAAGGCAAAAGGCTAGTCTGAGCCCTGGAGGTTGAGGCTGCAGTGAGCAGTAATCCTGTCACTGTACTCTAGCCTGAGCACAGAGACTCCAACTCAAAAAAAAAAAAAAAAAAATCAAGATAGGGTTTGTGTTTTGAGACATTTTGCAATAATATAGTAAGTATCTTTTAGAAGCTTAATCTAGACATGTCAGGGGAATTGCACACATTCTAATTCAAAATTCCTAACAGAAGTTTGTGGTGCCGAAAGAATTAAGCAGCTTCTCAACTCCCATTCAGAGTTGATTCCTGGGGAGTTAATCCTACATAAGAAAAATTATGTTTCTCTCTCAAATTTCTGGAGCAAAGATTATCGATCAGGAATTATGACAGTGAGAGGATTTCCTAAAAATGGAAGATGTGCCTTCATAGCAAAGCTAACCGATTTGTAAACAGTAACAACTGCCAACAGATGCCCACTCCTCTAAAGAAACCAGAATATAATCCTTGTGAACCACAGGAACAATTAGGTATGTGTGACAGAGGAATTTGTAGGATATAAAGACACATTGTTTCTCACATTTGATGTTAGCACTGGGACTTTTTTTCCTTCCAATAAATTTCTTTGTGGAACATCAAGTAGAACTGGTGTGGTGAAGCAGACATGGGCGTCAAGAATTCTGCTACTTCATACTTTGCCCTATTCCATTTTCCAGTGGCTGAGATGCCTCATCAGAACTTTAGGGCTCCTGGATTATTGAAAACTGTCAGGATGCCTCTTTGAATCAAATCTTAGATTTTTGATGCATTGAACATTTAAACTCTTCCCTTTCCCTCTCCATACTTGCAATATAAATTAACCTAAAAAAGAGAGAGAGAAAAATCTCCAAAGGTCAAAAACATCCCAAATAATCAAAAAAGCAAAATGGAAACCTTTGTCCTCACCTCTTCAGAGTGTCAGAGGAATAAAAAAGATAAAAGAATAAATCCTGAGCAAAAGCAACTTTCAATCATGGTTACGAGTGAGATTGTTTCTTCTCTTTTGCATGTTAATTGCAATTTGGATTTATTATCTGTGGTATGATAATCAATCAGTGTTAACTGCATTTTGCAGATAGTAGCAGCCGTGGATATGGGTGTTGAACTTGACGTTGCCCAGTGATTATGTCATTTCTGGCAAACTCCATTCAGATGTGCTTTGAATGATTTGATTGTTCTTTTCTCTGCTAAACTGACGTGTTCTTAATCTCAGGCAGGAATTATGGTCAAATCCCTCACCCATTTAGGGGTCAGCATCCTCTGCAACTATGAAAATTTAGAGCTTCTCAGTCCCTTCATCCCCCCAGTTCTGATTCTCTGAAGGCCAGTGAAAAGTGAGAGGAGAGGGAATGGAGGCAAGGGATAGGGGTAGGGAGAGACTGCGTATGTAACGGAAGGCTTTGTGGAATAATATCACTGTCATTGCAAGTGCCACTACACTCAAGAAAGATGGCTACCTGAAATTCAGAGATGCATTTAAGATTCTTCTTCCTGGCCCAAAATTCCTGTTTAGTTGACAGTGTAGCTAGCTACGTTATGTATTTGTCAAATAGGCTGCAAGTTGCCCAGGAAACCTCCCCAGTGCTGACAATCAGCTGCCTCTCGGGTCACAAGCTGCTTCCCATGCAGGAAAAGTGAGATCTCTGCTCAGTGACAGGGGCCAGGAACTTCTTAGGATGTATGGATCTTCTAACTCAACTGAGCACAGCAAACTACTAGGTTTTATCTTCTTCCTTCTCTATTCCTGAAAACCTGAGGCTGGGACTTGGGCACAGGTACTTGAGTTGGGAGATAATGCAGGAACCACACATGAGGAAGGGGCAGTGTGAAACAGGAAAGAAAGAAAAGTCAATATGGGTGTATTAATAAGTGGGTTTCACTGTGAGCAGTTGGGGATCAACCCCCTTGAAGCCCTCATGAAATTGTGTAGCCCATGAAAGGACATGAAGGCTGGGACATTTGTCCACCTACTTTGTACCCCCAGTGAGAGAAGTCTGTCTCTAGTGGTGTTAACCTTCAGACTCCTGGTTATAACTGAGTGCAGCAGGGAGTTCTCTTGGTGTCAGAGAAAGCCCTCTGGCTGAGAAGAGAGACCCAGGTGCCACATGGAGGCAGGAAGCTGTCCGAGGGCCACAAATTGTCTTCTGTAAACTGCAGGTAAACTCAATTGGGTCAAACAGATGTGGGGGCTGAGGCATCAACAGTGACAGTTACAGCTTTGCACTTAGCATAGGGCCTAGGACCCAAAAGAGAGTCAACAAACAGAAATTATATAATATTATTATATTCATATTATTATATTATACTTTATATGATAAAAACAAATGTAAAAATATTTAAATGAAATCTAGACTACAATTGGGTGGTAAGTCTGAGGTAGAGTTTACTAAGGAGAAAAAATACAGAGGAAAGCATAGAGAAAAAGAAAAATAGGAACAGAAAATAAAGTTCTATAGATTGAAAAAGATTGGGCCATTGATAATTTATTTATTGAATATCTCTTATGGACCAAATACTGCTTTCAGCTATAGGGAATAGAACAGCAAATAAGATTCACAAAGGTTCCTTTTTCTCATGAAGTTTTTATTCCATTGGAAGAAGATTGATCATCAGTAAGATAAACAAGTTTACAGTATGCTTGATGATCATGAGTGCTAAGGAGAAGAACATAGTAGGTAAGGGGACTAGGAAGCTTGGAACGGGGGAGGTATTACAGTTTTAAATGGTCTGGGCAAGGAAGACTCACTCAGAAGGTGAAGCGGGGAAGTAGAGAACACTGAAGGAGTCTAGAAAGGAGCATCCCAGGTGGAGGAGCAACAGGTGCAAGGCCCCAAGGCAGGAACACGTCCCATAGAGAGAGCAGAAGAGCCTGGGGTCAGAGAGGAAATCTGCAGATTGCATAAAGTAAGCAAGGGTCCTAACTACAGGGCCTTGCAAACCTTTTTAAGGACTAATGTTTTTACTCTATGTGAGATGAGAAGCCATTGGAAGATTTTGAGCAAAGATATGATGAGATTTTAAGACAAAGGAAGAAGAAAAAAAGCCTCAGAAATCATGGGACCTTACAAAGCAATGGTGAATGATTATGTGAACATGGCTAGCACCACCTCCACAAGGGAAACTTTTTATACAGGGGCTTGATTTCTATCCAATTCCTGCCCAGCTGGAAGATCAGAGGTACCTGGGCATAGATCACTCCCACTAGTTTTTTAAAACATTTTTACTTTAAGAGGTATTTTTCAGATTAAAAGACAAAATAAGAATCTTAAACTTTTATTTGGACACAGTAAAACAAAGCTAGAAATTTTTCACCCTCAAAGAATCATGGAAAATCTCTGAAACATGCTCTGTGAATTCCCGTGACCTCTACTTGGAAACCAATAATGTTTTGACATGATATTTTGTCATAGTCTTGGTTAGGCTGTTACGTTGTAAGCAATAGGAACTAATTTAAGTGGCACAGTGTAAGATGGCCTATAAAAAAGCAACAGTTGATGAACAGGACTTGGAAGGGGGTGAGAATGGGGAAGTCCAGGAGAACCAAGTAGTGGGAGTATGAATTAAGAATCACAGAAGTACCATCTTTACTGGATTGAATCAACTCCAATCACTCTTGATTTTTCCCTGTGCCTGCAAAACTTCACTCAGAATGTAAAATCCTAACGAGGGTCTCTGGACTCATTTGGTCCATGATCAGTGGGCTACAGCAAGACACCATGAATGACAGTTCTACAAAGGCTGCACTGTCTAATACAGTAGCCACTAGCTACAGGCAGCTATTAAAATTAAGTAAAGGTGAAGAATTTAAAATTCAGTTCCTCCACCATATTAACCACATTTCAGGTGCTCAATGGCAGCCTGTGGCTAATGGCTCCTGTATCGGACAACACACACATAGAACATTTCTAGTTCCTTTTGGACTGCACTGGTATATGTAATAATAGTAATAAATCTGCATAAATCTTTTTAAGTGCCCAAGTACTTTATATTGCTTTTTGTAAAATACACCCTCACTGTCGTTGCATGATTGAACTCACATTTCTGCCTTGTGAAGCAGACAGAGGGCATAGTCTTATTTTCATTTTATAGCTGAAGAAACTGAGGTCAAGACAGGTAGAACAATTGGCACTAAAGACCGCCTCGTCAGTCCAAGATCACACAGCTGTTATTAGGAGGACTGGAGCCACCTGGCTCCCAGTCCATGGTCCCTCATACCAGTTCTGCCATTGAAGCCCAGATAATGCATGATTTGATGTAAAAACAGCCATTTTTATTGTCCCAGTTTGAATCCTTATAAATTTCCCCATCAAGAAAATTACCATGCAACTCCAACAAATTAACTTTTATGGGGCTTTTAGAGGCCACTTTGCCAAAGGGAGCTATATAACCATGACATAAATATGAAGATGAATTGACAGAAAATGCTCTATCACAGGCTGGAGAAAACATTGGGGGAAAGAAATGCTCTCAGACTGCTTTTCTGAAGTGGCATGGATCTTGGAGGTCAGCTATTCTGGAGCATGCATGGAGGCCTGGCTCTGCTGGGTCTTGTGATTGGTAGAAGACAGTTTCCCAGGATGTGAGTTAAGGGGGAGCTTGTAGGCCTATAAAGCTTAAACTCTTATCCCCAACTACAGTCTTTATAACGCATTTATGAAGAAAATAGACTTGTTTCTGTAAGCTGTATATAAAACCAGGTCCACCCTAACCTTTGTGGGACCTGGGCCAAGAGTGTAAGTAAAGTCCCAGGGTGTGATTTAAGGTAGAGCTTGTAGGTCTATAAAATCTAAGCTCTTATTAACCAAATCCTGAACTTTTATAATACAACTGTAAAGAATGTAGACTTGTTCCCAAAGGCTGTATATAAAACCAGGCCCACCCTAACATTTGTGGGACCTGAGCCAAGAGTAGAAGTGGAATCTTATATACCATGTGACTAAATAGTCCAAAGTTATAAACCAAGAGAGCCTGGTGGTGGCTCCTCACAGATCCAGTCTGGGTGATCACTCAGATCTGGTGGGTCAGGGCAGGTGGAGCTGGGCTGGATCCCATGGTCCTTGGTGGTGACTGGATGCTTTTGAATCTGGGATGGGGACTGATGTGATCAAGCTCCTCCCATATCCAGGGCGGATGGGTTCCCCTCCTCCATACCTCGCTTTTGTGATTAAGGACTTCCAGACAGTTCTAAGCACCTTTCTAACAACACACCTCCTGAGCAAATGGGAGTGGGGGAGAAACTTAATTATGCTGTAAATAGACCTGTCCAGACACTCACTTCAGAGCACTCTGGAGTGGCCACTCCTCAAGCCTCCCAAGCAGGGGCTGCTGCCTTCCTTGCTCTCCTATGCATATAAACCCAATACAATCATCAGCTCTCAGTCCAGCATTCTGGGCCTGTGGGTCCTGGTTCAGCTCGTTCCATGTCCCTTTCCTGTAAATTACTTTTGCTCAATAAATTACTGAACTTTCAAAAATATTCTTTTGTAAGACCAAAACTACACAATGAAATGAAACAAAGCAAATGACAAGGACCTGTGTCTTAGAGTTTGTGCCATTTGGGACCCTCCAAAGCAGGGGCCTCTGGAGGAGCCTCTTTAGCCTTCTTTGGGCCCAATGGCTGAAATGCTCAAAGCTGTCTCATTACTTTATAATCATACAGCAGGACAATTTATTCTGTCTTTGGCTTGTAGTTTTATAGCAAATTCTGTTTAAGGTTAGCTTTAAAATACACAGCTCTATTTTTGTTAAAATGGGGCCGTGTTGTCATCGGAGTGAAACCATACCTACCCCATTATCAGCTACATTCTGAACAATAAGCGGTGCACCTCTTATTGCTGCCTGTGAATAGCTCATCCAACCTGTAGGCAAAGTAGTGGAGAGGAATAGCAACCCCTGAAGTGAGAGACTTGTAGCCGACCTGCAGTTCTGGCAGATGTCAGTGCACTGAGGCAAATTTCAACTCCCTCACAGCATGACCCTGGGCACCATTTAGCACATCTGTTCGGGATAATTTAAAAGCCAGCCGTTCAGATAGGGCTGATCTTAGAGATCGTGGTGTCTACTGCTGCATTTTTCTGATGAATTGAGTAAAATCTGAAGGTCACCCAGATGGTTAGTGGCAATTTGAATTCTATATCAGATTGTCTGATGCCAAGTGTCTTAGCAAACTGCCATAACAGAATACCACAGATATGGTGATTTAAACAACAGGTATTTATTTCTCATCAGTCTGGAGGCTGGGACGTTCAAGATTAATGTGCCAGCATGGTTGGGTTCTGGTTAGGGCCCTCTTCTTGGCTTGTAGATGGCTGCTTTCTTGCTGTGTGCTCACATGGTGGAGAGATTGCTTCCTTTTCTTTCAAGGGCTCTAATTCCATCATGGAGCTCTGACCCTCATGACCTCATCTAACCCTAATTACCTCCCAGTATACCATCACATTTTTGGGGACGTGTAGGGCTTCAACGTATGAATTTGGGGAGGATACAAACATTCAGTCCATAACACCAAATCTGCATTCACTCTAGCTTACCACACAGCAGAATATATACTTGCCCAGTACCATTTGAATACTAGTTTCTGACCATAGACTTTATAATTTTAAAACTCTACAGTACTTTTTTGAGCTATAAATGCAATGCACATTTTTACTAGACAATAGAAAAAAATTAAAGAAAATAAAACTTGCCAATAATCCCGCCAATGAGTTGGTTTCTTTTCTTCTGGACTCATATGTGCGTATATATATGTATGCATATACACATACAGAATTTGATTCATAGTCTAGAGTTGTTTAAAACATTTATTTTGTTACTTGCTTTAAATAGTAAGCCTTTCCCCTTGTCTTAAAAATACATTTTACTTCTTCACTTTTTAATGCTTTGGCTATCTGGATAATGGCTTACCTGCATTTATGTCTTTTATTATTTAGAAGACATGTGTCTACTTTTACTCTCCTAGTTTTTAACTTTAAATTTTTCCTAATTATCAAGTAAAAAAAATAATGCTGTCCTTTCATTTCTACCTATGTTAGATAAAGAGATTGCCCTCCTGTTTTCTCACTAACTCTTCCTTTATGGCAAAGCCTTTGGTTTAATGGGTTTTTAGATGCTGTGATTATTGCTTTTTAAAAAAATGGATATGTGAACACTAGAAATTATTATGCATGTAGACTATGCATTTTGTCATGAAGTAGATTTAAGTTAGCATTTTTTCTATATTATATTAATTATTTTTACTAGGTAGAAATACAGAGGATTGGCCTGGATCCTGAATTCCAGCATCCTCAATCAGTACCCAGGGTTCTTTCAGGTTCTCAAAGAAACTCTATTTTTAGGCTAAAGCTTTAGATTCAAATACCTGTTGCAAAATCTCAGCCCTAAGCTAAAAATAAGGTCATCTGGGGCTTGGGCCCTATTTTGTCCCCTGTCCCATGGTTATGTATGGAACAGTCTTATTTAATTCTGATTGCAGGCTATTACTATAGAAAGAGGAATCCTTTAGGAAGTGCACCAAAGAAGGAGCACTTCTCCCTAATGCCTAGAGGTTCTCATCTCTGCCAACCACCCCTAGTCTCTTTTTAGAAAAATTCTCCTGTGGTCTATACTTGTTTTTGTTTTAGAAAGAAGTGTAAATTTAGAACAGAGAGTTATAAGCCATGTGCTGCGTTATACTGTTGCACTATAAGCCTTTGACTTATTTTGGCTATAACTGTGGATATATCTTGAAAGGCTTCTGTCTGAGCTAAGCAAGTCATAGAAAAAGCTGTAGAGTAGGGGGACTCCTTGATGGAAGCAAGGGGTGTGAAGGGTGGCACTATGCCAAGTGAGTGTCAAAGAAGAAGTAGACCATGTGAGGGCTTTGCCTTCTGACAGTGTGTTTCTGGCTATAAAGAGGGTTATCTTAAAAAGTAGCACAGTATATGAGTGGTGAGTACTCTTAAAGCCCAGACCAAAATTGGTTTGTGTCCCCCAAAGGCACTGAAATAATAATAAAAAAGTATGGAAGAGTAACTATGTGGACAGTGCAATAACTGGATGCTTTCAAAGAGTATGAGGCATTGTTATTCTTGAGTAGTATTTGTGTTAATTATTCCTGGCTTGCTTATTTTTAGTGTTTTTTAAGTGCCAAAATTATAGCACTTTGTCACCAAAACCCCAAACAAAACAAAACAAAAAACCAAGTTGAGAACTACTGATCTGGAACCTTTCTGTTACCATAGCCAAGGCTTTCTATTGTTTAGACAAAGGAATGGGCAAAGAAAACAGCCAACCCAAAATAGAAAAGAAAAACAAAAAATGCTTTATGATTTCAGTTTTGCTAGCATACCAGTCAATCTATGCCAGCTCTTCTGTTTCTACCACCTTTAAACTCCACAGGGAAAACTCTCCCATCAATAGGCTCATTGTGATACTAAAATTCTCATATTTTTGAAAAACATTCATTCACCTATCCTGTAAACAACTTCCTCTTTTAGAATTTATGATGGGGAACTACAAACATTAAGACTTTTCTGAGGAATTGTCCTTCTTTTATTGACCAATTCATCTATTTACAACTTTCCAATTTATTTTTTCAGACTCTGTTAACCCTTGTGTTCCTGGATAATTAACTTTCAGTTAGCTGTGGAGTCTTTCCAGGGATGCAGATTTAACTTTCATGAGAGTGGCAGGGTGCCCCACATTTATCATGACCTTTTATTTTCCAACTCTAAACTTTCTTCATATTTCTGTATGTCTCCAGACCAGCAAACTCACAGAATCTTCAAGAGCATGTCACACTTAGGGACATGCTCTTGTGATTCACAAAGAACAAAAATCAGCTGAAACCACGGAGGGCAGTTGCAGGGCCTGCAGAACATGTCCTAAATGTGTAGCAAGAGGTGATTGATACTCTGCCATCCTCTTCAGAGCCTCATCTTTCCTCCACATAGAGTCCCTAGCCCCAGAATAAGGTTTCTACTCAGACGCACTGATGGAATAGAACCTTTCCCTTCTTATTTACAGAAGAATCTGGCTCTTATTATGTTGAGTATCATGCCATTCTCTCAGCTTCATCTGAGAAACAGATGGTAGGAGAAGAGAGAATTAGGATATTGGCCACCAACCGACACCAGAAACTATCAGGTAAAAAATCTGCCTATACAAACTCTGGATCCTGATTTGCAAGCCTAATTGGTTCCATAAGACCAATTCTGCTGACCTCACGAAGAGGTGGACCACAGGCCCTGCAACTGCCCTCCTTGGTTTCTAGTGGCTTAGCACAGGTGTGCCATAGATTATGCTTCTCAGTATATTTCCACTGGTCTGAGAAAAAAAAATCCTTTTTGATTCTGTAATTTTAAAAGCTCAACTGAGACTTCCTTGGCCCTAGTGATGAGTTTTCATGGTATTTTGGCTTGCCTGTAGTGAAAATAATCAAGTCTTTCTCCCATTGCAGGATTTGTGGTCTCTTTATTTTTAACTATTTATATTATGCATATATAGTCATCTAGATAACAATTTGTTGTGTTGGTCTCTTTGCTCACTTAGAAGTCTGAACATAATTCTTTCTCAGTATGGGAAACCACTGATTGATATTCTTAGCTTGATTTAGTGCTTTTTTATGTTTAACCTTCTTTGGCAACTTGTGAGCAGGAAAGTCAGAAACTGTGAGCCACCTGCCATCTTAATTTGACATCTAATCTCACCACTTTCAAGCTTCTCCACTTCAAAGTACTCTTACAAGTGAATCACTCTTGTTAAATGGGTCTTTGACTGAAAAGCATTTAGACAACAAGGTTTAAAACAATCAAGACATCCTTGGAACTTGTGACTTCATAGAAAATCAAGTGAAACAACCTTTTTCAGCATCAAGGTGCATTTTCCACAGTCAGGGAATCTTGGGAAATAACTATGTAGCTTATTTATCTAGATAGTTCAATCACTACTCCATCAGGGCAAGTAACGTGAGTGAACAAATAATTCCTGGCTGCATTTTTAATTCTGCTTTCTCTAAAGAGGCATCAAGAGATTACCTTCTTCTCCAATCCTGGATCTAAAATAATTTCTACATTAAAGTGAAGCTGAAGCTTATTCAGATTATTAGTACAAATAATTTCTGATCAAAGTGCAGCAATCATCTTTCAATTTCCTATTGGTAAAGGGAGACAAGGTCAATAAAATAATAATTTCGAGACCAATTTTAGACAAATGTTGCAATTTTTTTTCAGGACTATCTTAAAAACTGTCTATTGCTTTGAAATTAATCTTTCTTCAATTTTTCCTTTTTCTTTTGGACCTTTTGCAGGAACAGTGAGATAGAACAAATGTAAATGGCAGAAATAAGACAGAAAGGGACTCAGAGATAAAAGAGATCCATTTATTTTGCATTCTTTAGAAACAGGCTAGTTCCTGGCTTAGAGTAGATGCTCAATAAATGTTTGTCAAATCAAGTATATAACTTGAATATTCAGAATAAGAACTGAGATGTTTTTTTTTTTTTGAGTTGGCGTCTCACTCCGTCGCCCAGACTGGAGTGCAGTGGCCGCTTCCGGCCACCGCAGCCTCGACCCGCTGGGCTCCGGCGATCCTTCCGCCTCAGCCTTCCGAGTAGCTGGAATTACAGGCGCGC
>CAUYQG010104217.1:0-22567 GCA_963574415.1 Tarsius wallacei | reverse complement strand
CAAAAAGTACAGCCCCCAGCCCACACTCCAGCCTCAAAAGTGAACAAAGCCAGAGGACCCTCATAAGGAAGAACAGGAGATTGCACAAGTAAAGCAAAAGCAACCCCACCTTCCCTGAAAAACAGAATTAAAGTAGGGGAGGGAAAGGGGGAGAGAGAGACAAATCTACACAAATGAAGAAAAACCAAAAGAAGAACATGGGTCTCTTCAAGAACTCTGGGAGGGCAGACACTGAGATTCCTTCTTCTGCTTGGATAATTCTGCTTTCCATGCATATCAGTTTGTTATTTATTTCATTCACAGTATTCTTTATTACTGTTTTCTCAGTTATCAACTCCTTCCTAGTTTCTTCTTGTCTTTCCTCAATTCTTTTTAATCTCTCCATTAATGTCTTGATATCTAGGTTTGCAGTTTGAGACCAGTCATTCTGGGGGCTCTTCATTGTCTGCATTCCAAAGTCAGTTTTCTCAGTGTCTGCCCTCCCAGGGGTCTGGGAGAGACCCATATTCTTCTTTTGGTTTTTCTTCATTTGTGTAGATTTTTTTCTCTCTCCCCCTTTCCCTCCCCTACTTTAATTCTGTTTTTCAGGGAAGGTGGGGTTGCTTTTGCTTCACTTGTGCAATCTCCTGTTCTTCCTTATGAGGGTCCTCTGGCTTTGTTCACTTTTGAGGCTGGAGTGTGGGCTGGGGGCTATCCTTTTTACAGTTTTGAGTTTTAATTGAGGGGGAAGCTGTGATTCAGAATCTATCTGCTGATTCCAGCATCCACCAACAGGTGTATGGGTACACTGGAACCTATTTCCCACTGCCTTACAATCTGTCTGTGCAGCGGGATGTAGGTTTGGTCCCTGGAACAAAAGGAGGTACAAAAGAGGAAAATAATCGAGAAAGGGGAGTAAATAGGAAGTTAGAAAGAGAGAAGAGTGAGAGGGAAAACAGACATACATACCAACTAGCAGGTGAAAAAGAGACACAAGGCCAGAGAAGAGTGAAAAACACACACAAAATTCCCTAAAGCATACCGGTAATCACACAAAGACAGTCCAATAAAATGCTTTTTGATGCATTTTCCTCAGCACAAACAGATAGTGTAAGTCAAAAAGCAAGCAAAAGTGAGCAAAACAGTCAAAATGGTAAAATCAAAAGTCAAAATAAGAACTCAGATTAGCTCTGGAATCTTTCCTGAGTGTCTAAAGTCTCTTCAGCTCTGATCTCCAGTCTCTGCTCTTTGCTTTCATTGCAGGCAGCTAGATTTACTTGCAGCTTGGATTTGTTCTTTTAGCCTGCTGCCTGAGAGATCTGTGACACTTAGTTGCCTGCGTCTAATTTAGCATAGGGGAGGGGGTTTTTCTCCTGTTTAGCCTTGGGAACCAAGGTAGAGGCTGCTCGTGTGTGGGTGGGGCAATGCAAATCTCTGCCTGGAAAATGGCCGAGGTGGGCAGTTCCTCTTTCGTGGATCCTTTCTCTCCGCTCGTCTGGGTCCCTGGGTGATCCACTATGATGGGCTGTGGTGGCATGTGAGGCACCAGGGATCAGCTGCTCAGCTGAGCACTGGATCCGGTGTGCCACCAGCAGACTGGGGTGGAGGAGGTAGCCGGGGGTTCCCTCCTCTGGAGCTGAGAGCCTCCGATCAGCACCTCCTTAAGATATGCTGTTCCCTTACACAAGCATGGGGTCGTATGCTGGGTGCCTCAGCCAGGGTGGGCCCAGAGCTCCAGAGCTCCAAAGGGTAGGTGGTGAGCAATGAGAGTGGCTTTGGGCCCCTCACAGGGTACTTCAGCCAGAAATGGAGCTGGTATCTCTGAGGGGCAGGTGCCTAGAGCCTCCCTGGGTCCCAGCCCACTTTCAATGGGCAGCATGGTTGGTTCCATATTTTTGCTATTGTGAATGGTGCTGCAATAAGCATGTATGATTCTGGGTAAGTTCTCAGAAGAGGAGTTGCTGGGTCATATGGAAGGTAAATTTTTAGATCTTTTAGAAATCACTACACTGTTTTCCACAGAGCCTGTACTAGTTTACACTCCCACCAACAGCGTAGAAATGTTCCCTTTCCTCACATCCTTTCTAGCATCTTTTATTTTTTGAGTTATTAATGATGGCCATCCTGACTGGAGTTAGGTGGTATCTCAGTGTGGTTTTGACTTGCATTTCTTTGATGATTAGTGAGACTGAGCATTTCTTCATGTATCTGTTGTCTGCTCATATGTCTTCTTTTGAGAAGTGTCTATTCATATCTTTTGCCCACTTTTTAATAGGGCTGTTTGTTTTTTTTTTCTTTTAGCATGTTTGAGTTCCTTGTAGATCCTGGATATTAGGCCTTTGTCAGACACACAGTTGGTAAATATTTTTTCCCATTTTGTGGACTGTCTCCCCACTCTCTTAATGGTTTCTTTTGCTTTGCAGAAGCTTTTCAGTTTGATAAGGTCCCACTTGTGTATCTTATCTCTTATGGCATGGGCTTTTGGGGTTTTGATCAGGAATTGGTTGCCTATTCCAATTTCTGTAAGGGTGTCTCCTGTGTTTTTGAAGATTCTTCTAGTCTGAGGTTTTACATTTAGGTCTCTGATACATTTAGAGTTGATTTTTGTAAATGGTGATAGGTAGGGGTCCTGTTTCATTCTTCTGCATATGGTCAGCCATTTATCCCAGCACATTTACTGAATAGTTTCTCCTCTCCCCAGTGGTTGTTGGTGGAGGCTTTGTCAAAGATGAATTGGTTGAGAAATTGAGGTTTTGCTTCCGGAATCTCTATCCTGTTCCATTGGTCTCTATGCCTTAAACAAGCATCTTTATTGGGTACTTTCAAAGCCTTTGTCATTTGTTATATGGGATATGGTATAAATATAGCTTTAGACACCAGAAATGTATACATTTCCCACATGTTCCAGCCTTGGTCTACATTTCCACAGGATTCAGGAAGTTACTATCCAAAAATTAGCAATATGTCTAGGGTTTTTCCTAGACAAACTTGATTGTAAAGCAACCTCAGTATTTCCTATGTTACAAAAGATTACTGACTAATGTGGTCTCCAAAATCCAATGAAGCAAGCTGAATTAGAGACAAATATATCAGTCTTTTAAATAAGATTCTTTACTGTTCAAATATGGATCAGGTTTATGTATCTCTGAAATTCACGAGTGAATGAAGAGACAACATATTTTTCCAAATCAAATTTCAAAGTAAATTATTTTAGTTCTTCTCATGTGTATTAAATGTCCATCCTGTGGCAGATATTGTGTTAAGTGCTGGAGATACAAAGTGAAATAAGACATGTTCTCAGCCCTAGAAAAACTTTACAACATGGTTGGGGAGGAAGAGCATAAATGCTAATTCAGTGTTTGTTTGGTTCTTCATGCTAGAGAGTTCAGTGTGGAAATTACACTGGGTCTGTTTGGAACTGGGGTGACCATCGTGTTTACAAAAGGACGTGTTTCCACAGCGGGATGGGAAAATGAAACAGGAGTTTGAGATGTAGGAAAGGTCAATAAGCTAAAGCATTTCAAGCATAAGAAGTTATGAAGACAGGAAGAGGTGTATTCACAAACATTGAAGCACTTAAGTGTGTCAAGATGCCAGGTTGAGCAGGTAGTCAGAGCTTAGACTGAACGGACTCCTACCGAATGGAAGAGGGTAGTATATCATGTGGGCTCAGAGAAGCTAAGTTGATTAAAGGAGAAGAGTGGTCACTTTTATATTCTGGCAATATTAATCATTCATCTGTGGGGACCTGTAGAGACCAAAAACAAACAAACAAAAAAAGCTAAGCGATTACTGCAATACTCCAGACAAGAGTTAGTGTGAGCATAAATTTAAGTGATTAGCTATGGCAGTGGAAGGAAAAGTAAGCAATAAAACCTCGAGTTAAAAAAAAATTAAACCTAGTATATGAGTGAAAAAGAGTGTTCAAGTGGATTGTCATTGTATCAGTCAGCTATTGCTGCAATGATGCTGAATGATAGAAAACTAGAAACTCTATAGATAGTAGCCAACCCATGTAGGGATTTTTTTTTTCAGTCAGAGTCTCACTCTGTCACCCAGGCTGGAGTGCAGTGGCATGCTCACGGCCACTGCAGCCTCAACCTACTGAATTCAGGTGATCCTTCTGCCTCAGCCTTCCAAGTAGCTGGAACCACTGGCATGCTTCACCATGCCTGGCTAATTTTTCTTGATTTATCATAGAGATGAGGTCTCACCAAGTTGCCCAGACTGGTCTCAAACCCCTGGGATCAGGCAATCTGCTTGCCTCGGCTTCCCAAAGTACTGGGATTACAGGCTTGAGCCAAATGGGATATGTTTAAGTCACTGAAGCAAAATTGAATGAATGGAAAACTATATTACAAACACACATAACCATACATACTATATTCAAGGGTTAGGTTCCAAGTGAGCTACCATTTTTCCCAAAAAGAAAATATTTCTTATCTCTTACAATTATACTTCCAATTCTGCACTGATGGTGAAATTATAGATTTATAAATTACAAATTATAGGACTAAATGGAGCATGATATAGCTCTAGTATAACCAGCTTATTTCAAATTGTATACTGAGACCAAGAGAGGGAGGGTGACCCTCACCCAAGGTCCCACTGGTTCAGCAGAAGAGCAGAGATTTGTTGATTCTGCTTAAGCAGTCTCTTGCTTGCATTGTGAACATCATTCTATCAGTTTTACCCGATTTAGTAACCCAGACTTTCATTAAAATCCTCAAAATTTCCCCAAACTCAGCATGGATAATAGAAAGATGACTTATTTGGCACAGCACTGGTAATTTTTCTTTAACTTCTCTCATTAAAACTCATCAGAATTGAATACACTTGTAAACACACAAAAAACTATTTTGATAAAAAATTACACAAAGTCTGTATATTGTTGCTATTCATTATGCCCTTAACTTTTGTTATGGTATTATATTTTTTCTTTAAATGTAAATGCATGGGATAAATTATTTTATTCTGGGCTTTAATAGAATTTGTTGGTATGAGATATTTTGGTATATATTTGTCCCCTTTGACCTTATATGTTTATATTTACATGACAAAATTTCAATACCAAAACTTATTATTACCCTGTCTTTCTTGTTATTCATAACTTGACAGTTTGTCTTTGGAGACAAAATTTACTGTGCTTAGTGTGCATTGATTTAGAACTCTTATGTTTCTAAAATTTATTGAATTGTTTGAATAACTAAAAATAATTATGTAAAGAGAAGAGGGTATTTCTATATATGTCAAATTCTTTTAATGTGGTTGAACTCTCAAACCCTACTATCCATGGGGAATTTGTATCTTGTGTGCTTAGAAAACAATGGTTTGGAACTGACAATTCTAATAATGCTTCCAAATGCCAGCATGATCATCTGTGGTTAAAAAAAAAATGTTATTAAATGATGACATGATAGTTGGTAAATGCATAGTGAATGTTTCACATCAAAACTCGACTGTTGAGTTGCCTGCACCCAACTTCAGATTATCTCTGCAGCAGGGGACGAACAGCAAACAGTAGGAACCATACCATGCAGTGAATAACTTAGACATGACACTAACATGCTGTCATCAGTCAGAATGGTACTGTATGAGTTTGGATGTACCATGGGTGAAAACAAATCATATTCTCATAAACACAGTAACTAAATTGTAGGCTATGATTTCAGCATCCATTCTAGCCCTTTTCTTTTCTGTTTGGCTTTAGGCTGTCATCAGTCAACTTTTTTTGCAATGAGTATATTCCAATATAATCACTGGACCCTCTACCTCTTAGCTTTAAGTAATGGCAGCCCCTCATGAAGAACAGATTTGGAAAGCACTAGAAAGCTTTTCAGTTCCTAAATTATTTTAGAAAGGTTTACATTGAGGCCCAAAATTTAAAATCACTCTTCCAAAAGAAGTTATCTTTTGTGTAGATTAGTTGTAGAAAAAACAAAACGAAAAAATGAGATGCTCTGATTCCAATGACCCAGAGAGATTATAAGTGACCTACTTGCAAGACCTTTTATTTTAAACTTCAGTGGAAAATCGAGTCTGCCAGTGTTCACAGAATAGCTATTTAGTCATTCCAACAATGGCGTAAATCTTAAATTTTCTCAACAACAAATCAGGCAGCACATAATATTGGAAATATAAATTAAAAACTTAACCTGGGAAATCTGAAGATGGGCTTGTTCGGGCTCAGAAAAGAATCCCCAAAAGAAAGGCCTCTGAGCAGCCTCAGGAGCTTCTCTGCCCTTCTGCTCTCCTTTCTCAGTCTCATCGTCCCAAGGCTGGCTCTAGAAACTAGGCTCCCTCTTCCCTAGCACAGGGCATGGAAACCAGAACCTAAAAGAGACACTCTAACTTTCCCTCCAGCCTATCTGTGTAAAAGCTGGCCATAAAGAAGTGATCTGACCTGTCCTGTTTGACTGTGGGTCATGAGACTCTCATACCAGAGATGGTCTCCCACACCCAGAAGGAAGGAACTCTGCTCAGAAAGGCCAGGAAGCATCGAGATGGACAGGCCTCACTGGGCTCTCCTCTGTCCATGAACATTCGATCCAACCTTTGTGTCCAATCCAGTGTCTATATGGCCGTCCATACTTTGCTGAACCTAAGCATAAAAATGAGCAATTTTTCTGTACCTCTTCATCTTCCTTCTGAAGGCTCCAGTGTAAACACTTTAAATACACCTGTAGGCCTTTTCTCCACATAGTCTACCTTTTGAAAGTTGACTTTTCAGTGAAACCTCAAGTGACCTTGACCTCAACAAGCCCTTATATGATAGACTTCCCCATCTATGTTGAGTAATATAAAATATGTCAAAGCTGAAATTTTAATTTTAAAGTCTGATAAAGGCATGCTATAGCCAAATAATGGTGAGAAGTATTTTAGAATATATTGGCTTTGATAATATTGACTTCATATTAGATGAGGGGTGTGTGTGTGTATGTGTGTGTGTGTGTGTGTGTATGTGTGTGTGTACCCACACAAGTTTCATAAATGAATTAAATACTATCTTGGGGGCTGAGAGGAAGGGAAATAGTAAAGATGTGTATTTCAAGAAGGTTACTGCCTCTTTACAACACACCCATTTGTTCCTGAATTTAGGCTCCATTAAGGTGATGCATTTCAAAATCTCTAACAAGTCATGCTATCCCCCCATTACTCCCCCCCACCCCATCCATCCACACATGCCCAACTCACAGCTGCTCACAGTTACTGTCCTGCCATATTTTGCTTGTTCAAGGCCCTGTCTCCCTGAGAAAGCCTCCCCAACTATCTCAGGTAGAGTCTCTTCTAATGCCTGGGCTTGTTTAACTTCAGGCATCTCCAGGCTCTGGGTCATGAGACCCTCATTCCAGAAGGAGTTCCCCACACCCAGAAGGAAGGAACGCTGCTCACAGAGGCCAGGAAGCATCAAGATGGACAGGCCTTGCTGGGCTCCCTTCCATCCATGAGCACTCGATCCTACCTTTGTGTCCAATCCTGTGTCTACTTTTTATACTTTTAAAATTTTCTCACATTTTCTTGTTCCAATGGTTCTGCTCCAGAGCCAGTCAGCCCCTGAAAGAGATAGGAAAATACCCAGTTTATCCTATTTTCACACATTCAACACAAACCACTTAGCACAGCACAGAACACCTCATCTCTGGTCACCAAAACGTGTGTGGATTTTTTTTTTTCTCCTGCATGGACCAGTTCTCTGTAGGACACCTTCTGGATGTCCTCTAATTTATTCACATCTGACACTGTCTACCTAGAGATGGAGTCAGATCCCGCAGGTGGGGTACTCAGTCCCACAAGACTGTACCCACTTCAGACACCAACCATGAGTCCCAGGCTATGACCTGCACTTCTGACTGCTATAATGTGGGGTTCCCGTGACTCCCTCCTCGGGTTCAACTGATTTTGTAGAGCAGCTCACAGAACTCAAGGAAACACTTTGCTCCTGATTACTGCTTATTGTGAAGGATATTACAGAGGATACAGAGGAACAACCAGTGGAAGAGATGCATAGAACGAGGTATGTGGGAAGGATCTAAGAGCTCCCATGCCCTCTCTGGGTGTGCCCCCTCAACGACCTTGCTCAGCAACTTAGAAGCTCTCCAGACCCTGTCCCTATGAAGCCTTCACTAGGTAGTTATGACTGATTATACCATTGGCCATTGGCTGTCAACTCACCACCTTTCAGCTCTATTTTCCTCCCCAGAGGTCGAGGTTAGTACTCAAAGTTCCAGTTCTCTAATCTCTGGGTTTGTTCCTCTGGCAGCCAGGCCCCCACCCTGAGCCTGTTCAGGGGCCTTCAGGTGTCTCATCAGCATCCAAAAGTCACAGTGCTTTGGATACTCCAAGAGTTCTAGGAGCTGAGTTTCAGGAAATGAGAGGAAGACCAAGTATATATTTCATATCATAGGTCCCAGTCTCTAAGAGCCCTCCCAGGCTGGTTCTTCAATCCCCTTTGATTAGTTGTCTTGGCTCCCTTATATCATTAATATTTTCAAGGCCCACTTTTTTGATACAGGAAAAATAAATCCGTTTTCTGCATAAAAGGGGATCCCATGACATCTCATTTACTAAGTAATCTTTATTGAGCATCCACCTTAAGCCAGTCTCTTGCCAGGTGCTATACATGCAAAGTTTTGTAGAATGTGGATGTTGTCCCTAAGGTGCTCAGTTTAGTAGCAACAATAGGAATGCAAACAATGAAAATGCTAAGTGCTGCAGGGTGTGGTGCCTCTTGCCTATAATCTTAACACTTTGGGAGGCTGAGGCCAGGAGTTTGAGACCAGCCTGGACAGCATAGCAAGACTCCATCTTTATGATTTTTAGTCAGGTTTTGTGGTGCATGCCTATAATCCCAACTACTGAGGAGGCAGAGGCAGGAGGATCCCATAAGCTCAGGAGTTAGAGGCTGCAGTGAGCCATGAGTCTGTCACTGCAATCCAGCCTGAGTGGTAGAGGGAAATCCCATCTCTAAAAATCAAATAATAATAATTAAAGAAAATATTATGTGCTTGTATATAAGTGCAAATGCATAGAAAAAGTAACAGTGGTTATCTTTACTGAGGAGAAAGATTAGGGGAGGGGGCTCTGGGGGACCTTTTGTTTCATCTATGATATTTGAGTTTTTACATTGAGACTATATTTAAAGTATTAAGTAATGGGTAACTTTTGGATTAAAACATTTTAAACATAAACCAGCACATGCTGAATCTAGTAATAGAACTATGTACAAATGGGAGGACTTAGCATAGGGATTGGCAGAGACTGTGCTCAAAAGAACCACAGCAAAAGGGCTAGTTTCTGGGAAGGCGATGAAAGACTGAATCCCTGAGTCATCCTGGGAGAACCTATCTGGAGAGCAGTATTTTGGGAGAAAAGAGAATGGAGAAAACTTGCTCGTGAGACCCCCTTGTTTATGGATTGCTGAAAAAAGAGCCATAATGAAAAGCCTATTTAGGGAATATTAAACCCCCTTGTCAATGTTTGATATCCCAGAGGGCAAGAACTTAGTCTTTGTAATTTATTTAATAAGGTGCCCACGTGATGCCAGGCACAAAAAGGTTCTTTTCCAGAGGTTTGTGATGTCCAACAGTATCCAATAAAAGCAGACTTAGAATAAGGGGGCTAATGAAGATATGTAAAAATGAAAGAGAGCACTTCAAGTCACCTAGATTACTTCTCCTTGCTAAAATAAGCAAATGCAAATTCATTCCCCCTCTACTGATAATTAGAAATCACACACCCGCACAAAGCAACTTATAAATTCCATCCCATCAAAATAGAACAAAGCTATTCAGAGTCACCTTTTGAACAAAAACCCTTTTATTAACTAATCAGTTAAAAAGAATGTGCATACCTTTTTAAACTAGGCAAACAAAACCACAACTGTAAAAAAAAAAAAAAAAAAAGGCAGCTAGATTAGCTTAGTTTTAGTTTTGTAAAATATCATGCCATGCCATCAGTGAGTTGTTAGAGATATTTAGAAATGTTGGCATCAAACTGGTGGTGGAGGCGTGTTATTTGCTGTACTAACAGGCACCAGAGGAAACGTTCCTATTGGTTGCTTTAGGGGTCTGGGGATCTCTGACCTATTTTAAGTGGTTTGTGTGGGCAAACACTATTTATTTTCAAAAACTTTGTATTTATATTAATGTGTACTAGTAAAACACTGATTTTTTTTTTTATTTTCAGTACTGTTACATTTTTTTGCTAAATTTTTATGAAAAAAGTATAAGTTATTTTAAAGAAAATTGGTGAGGAAATAACAGTATGTGAGGGGATACCCCCCAAAAATGGAATTATTTTTTAGAGGGTAGACTCCTTATAGTACAAGCTTCCCCTGCCTAGGTGAGTGTTAGGAGCCCATCCATATCAGTGTTTCCGCTATCATTGTAGTGAAAGACTGTGTTAAGCTTCAGTGAAATTTTTTTGGAGATTCTTTCATTTCATGATGGGTGATTTAAAAGTGCACCTGCCACACCATGTTGAGTGTTCAGCAGTTTTTGAACAAAAATGGCATGATCCTCATACCCCACCCTCCCTATTCACCCAATCTCACCTCAAGTGACTGTTTTTTGGTTTCCCTTAATGAAAAAAGTTCTCAAAGGGATATATTTTGCTGATATGGAGGATGTGAAACAAAAAACAGCAGAAGCACCAGAAGGCATCAAAATTGATGAGTTCAAAAACTGTTTTGAGCAATGGGAAATAAGTGTCTCAGTGGGTGTATTGCATCAAATGGAAAGTGCTTTGAAAGTTCAGGAATAAGTAAGACTAAATACACAATTTTTAATAAATAAATCAGCAAGAAAAAAGCAAATAACCCCATTTAAAATGGGCAAGAGACATGAACAAACATTTTTCAAAAGAAGATATACAAATAGCTACAAACATATGAAAAAATGCTCAACATTACTCATCATCAGGGAAATACAAAAGAAAACTACAGTGAGATACCACCTTACACCAGTCAGAATGGCCATTATTTAAAAAATCAAAAAACAATAGATGCTGGGGTGGTTGCAGAGAAAAGATAACACTTATACACTGTTGGAGGGGCTGCAAATTAGTACAATCTCTATGGAAAGTGGTATGGGGATTTCTCAAATAACTAAAAGTAGATCTACCATTTGATCCAGGAATCTCACTACTAGTATCTACCCAAAAGAACAGATATTGTTATATTAAAAAGACAACTTCACTTGCATGTTTATCGCAGCACAATTCATATAGCAAAGATGTGGAATCAACCTAAGTACCCATCAACCAATCAGTGGATAATAAATATGTGGTACATATACGCTATGGAATACTATTTAGCTATCAAAAAGAATGCAATAATGTCTTTTGCAGCAACTTGGGTGGAATTGGAGAATATCATCCTAAGTGAACTAACACAGGAACAGAAACACAACCTGTTCTCACTTCTAAGTGGGAGCTAACTAAGGATATGCAAAGACATAGAGAATGGTATAATAGACATTGGAGACTCAGAAAGGGGAGGGGGAAGGGATAAAGGGACAAAATATCACTATTGGGTACAATGTATACAGGTGGGGATGGTAGGTGCATTTAAAGCCCAGACCAAAAACTACTTGTGCCCCTACAAAGAGACTTAAATTTAAAAAAAAATAAAAATGAAAGAATAAACACCCAATTTTTATAAATAAATTCTGGGTGTGGGGGGGGTCTCCCCTCATAAAATGCCATGTAAACATGGCAGAAATTGAGGAAGTGGTCACACAGGTAGCTGAAGCTTGAGAAATGCTAATGGATTTCTGTAAGTTTCCAACTGAAGTTCCACAGAAGTGTGCTTCTTTGCGCTTCTCCTTGGCTGGAGAAGTGTCTCCACTCTGAGACTTCAGGACACATATCACTGGCCCACACTCTGCAACCTGTTTTCTGTTCATGATCAAAAGCCTTTAACTCTGACTGAACATCGGCTCCTTTGGTGAAAGAAACATCTGGAGCTTTACCTAGTACTTACCAGGTACTTTCCTCAGTGACACCTAACTGGAGCCACATTTTAGGAGGCCTAACAGATGTGATGGTGCACTTCCGCATGGGCCTGGGAAGGCCTCCCAGATGCAGAATGCTGACTCTTGACTTTTCCCTTTCTTAAGCCCCCACACTAATCCAGCAGGAAACTGGGTTGACCCCCTGGGAATACACCCCAACACCTTGCTTCCCACCCTTGCCCAAGCCACCGTCCCCTGGAGAACCTCAGTAGGCTCCTAGCTGACCTATTTTCTCCTACTCTCTGTAGTTCTGTTCTCACAAGGACCAAGAGAACCTTTGGAAAGCATGAGTCAAATCATGTCCTTCACATGCTTAAAATCCTTTCATGGCTTCCCATCATTCCTAGAAGATAATCCAAATGTCCCACCACTATCCCAAGACCAAACCTTACTTGCCCTGCCTACCTCGCTAACCTATCATTGCCACCTCTTCCTCCGCCTTCAGGACTCAGCTTAAGTGGCCAGCCTTCTGTCTCTTGAGCAAGCCAGCTGCCCTCCCTCAGGCCCTGTGCACATGGTTCCATCTGCACAGAACCATCTCCTCCTGCTTCACATGACTGACTTCCTCGGACTCAGCTCTCAGGTCAAATGCTTGTTCTTCAGAGATGCCTTCCCTTGCCACCCCATCTGAAATAGTCACCCAGCAGATAGCCAGTGTCTGTCACCCTACTTGATTACTCTCACATAGCACTCAGCACTCTGTAATCTTTATATAAGTATGTGACCTACAGTCTGTCTCTTCCACCTGCAGAATCTGAACTCCACAGGACAGAAACCTTGCACCACAGCTCCAGGAGTGGTGTCTAGACCATTGTGAGCTTCTTTGCTCAGTAGTTACTTTTTTCTTGATACATGTTGTTCGTATTTTTTTTTTTGCTTTCGAACTTTCTATATCCTTAAGCATTATTTGTATGACTTACCCTAATAAATAGCTGGATTTTGTTTTGATGTGCAGTCTGACAATTGGAATTGTAACTGGGGTTTAGCACATTTATATTTATTGCAATTATTGACATATTTAGATTAATATTTATCACCTTATTTTCTATTTTTTATTTGAACCACTTTTTAACGACTTTTTTCTTTTTTGTCATTTTAAGGTGAATTGCTTTTTTTAAGTTCCATTCTTTTCTCATACTGATTTGAAAATTATATACTACATTTGTGTCATGTATACTTAACAAAATCTAAAATTAGGACACAGCTTAACCCTTTTCCCAAACAATACAAGGAACTGAGAACACTTTAGCTCTCCTTTCCCCCTTCCAATTTTTATACTGTTTTCCATTTTTTATTTCTTATCTTTTGATCCTACAGTTATACATGTAAATTTTAATGTCCATGCATTCCGCATTTGTTCACACTTACCGAAGTATTTACCCACTTCTTTCCCTACCATTTTTCTTTGCATCTCAGACCTTCCCTGTGGGGTCTTTTCTTTTCTCTTCTTCTGAAGTAGGCCTCCAGACATTCTTTTAATGATGTCTATTGATTATACTGTTTGTTTATTAGAAAATGTCTTTTTCTTGACAACTAGTTTTACTGGGTATATAATAATATAATAGTAGGTTTACAGCCCATTGAAGATGTTGTTATACTGTCTTTTGGCTTCTACTGTGAAAAGTCAGTCATCAGTCTAATTAGCATGCCTTTACCTTTGATTAGTCTTTTCCCTCTGGGTATTTTTAATTTCTCTTTGTCTTTGATGTTCACTTTCATGACAGTGTTGGTTTGGGTGTAGATTTCTTTTCATTATCCTTCTTGGTATAGGGTGTGCCTCCTATGGCCATGTAGTAATGTTTTTCATCATTCCTGGGATGTTACATCTGTTCATATGCCTCTTGCCCATTCTTTCTTCTCATGAACCATGTTAGAGTGACTGTCTAGTAATGTGTAAGACTGTGCTCTCTCAGCCATCTTCTTTTTCTGTTTCCTTGACTCTGCACTCCATTCTGAGTACAGGTTGTGTCCTTTATCTGAAAATGCTTGGGACCAAAAGTGTCCTGGGTTATACATTTTTTCGGATTTTGGAATACTTGCATGTACATAATGAGAGGTTTTGGGGGTAGGATACAAGTCTAAACACAAAACTTATTTGTGTTTCATATGCATCTCAAATACATAGCCTGAGGGTAATTTTATACAATCTTTTCATAGTTTATGCATGAAACAAAGTTTGTGTCCAGTGACCCATCAGAAAGCAAAAGTATCACAATCTCAACCACCTTTGCGGACAGTCTGTGGCTGCTTGGCATCATATAATTCATGACTCTGAATTTAGACTTCCCATAAGCAATTCTTCTCTTACATTTATTCACAAGTAAGTACTTAACAGTAAAAATACAACATACCATTAATACAGTGAACACATAATGTCTTCAGGGTATCTAGCAGTACAGTAGCGTCACCTGTACCAGCTATTAAACATAGCAACAGATAACAGAGACTCATGTGGCCATGTGTGGAATTTTCCACTTGTAACATCATATTAGTATTCAAAAAGTTTTGGATTTTGGAGCACTTTGGATTTTTGGAATAAGGATGCTCAAACTATACTAATTTCTACAGACTGATCTTCTAGCTCCAATTCTGTGCCTAAAACTTTTTCATGTTTCTGCTGACTCTTACTCATGGTGATTTTTTTCTTCATAGTTTGCTCATTTCTGTTTGGAAGGCCATATTTGGTTGGCTTTAATGTGTGATCATCTTGAGGAGCCTGATTTTCCTGTGCTTTGTCTCCAGAGAGGATTTAGATTTGCTTCTTCTGGGGTACTAGCAGGACACTGCTAGCCTAGTATAACTTTCATATAATTTCTTGGCTGACAGATTAATTGATTGGGAGAAAATAAATTTTATTTAATACCTCTAAGATGGTTAGTCTTATGGTTGCAAATTCTCAAAGGAATACGGTGATTACTATTTTTTTATTGTTGATTTCCTTATCTAGAGTTACAGGCGAGACCAATTTTCTTAGACTTACAGTAGTTTGCTTAGGGTAAGTGTATTCAGGGTTGGGGTTTTTCAGCCTAGCCTTTTACTAAGGTTGTAAGCCCTTTGGAGGTCACTGCTTTAACTTTCCTACTTTTTACTTTGACTCCCAGATCCTCCAAGATCCCACTATATTGCATTACCTCCCCAAGCTCCAGATTCCTAGTGCCAGCATTTACCTGAAGGGCAATCTCAATCTCCAAGTTTGGTTACTTACTGTTATTCAACTTGGTTTTCTATTTGTTTTCTTTTGTTGAAGGGTTTTGCTTAAGGATGTCTCTTAATCTCTTATGAACAAATCAATGCACTTAAATGTATATCTGTTGCAGTTTGTCCAGGACCTGTTTGTATTTTATCCTCAGGATTTTGAGAATTGATATATTGTTGGAAGCAGAAGTCTAACATCTGATCATTGTTTGCCATGTGAATGAATGAATCTCTTCGGTGAGATTATCCCCTATAATGGGCTGAATTCAAATATGTCATTGTGCCTAATGCAGATAAGAGTACACACACATGCAGCCAGACATGGCTTTATTTCACCAGGTCTGCAGCACTTTTGACAAACCAACTTAAAGTGCTCCTCTGGAATATATTGAAAGCCATATGACATCGAAACAAAGTGGGAGATGATGTCTATAATATACTGACAAAGTTGGGAATGGAAAATTCCCTTCAATAAGAAACCACATAATAAAAAGTTCTCGTTCTATTTGTAGTTACAAGCTATGGTTTATTACTCTGTCTAGAGATTCTTATAATGATTCATTGTTATAGGAAGAAATAAAATAGGGTTCACAAAGGAGCTTCTATCAGATTATAATGGCCCCCATCATAAAGCGGGGAGAGGAGGCTTATCTGCTATTTCTTGTCACTGCCCATGGAGGCCATGGATCTGAGGCTAATTAGAATTCTTTTTGAACACCTGGAATGTTCTTCAGAGTGAATTCCTTGTCATTCCCATACCTGGAAAGCAGCGCAGAAGGCTGCTTGATATTTCCTCTAGGTACTAAAACAAACCACAACCAGTCCTCTCTCTTCTCACAAAAGCTGTCTTCTCATATGTTCTCCTTTTGGCACCAAATGATCTTTGGTTTTTCATGTTTCTGAAGTCTGGAAGCCCTGATACTTTTGTGGGATTTTTGTGTAATTTACCTGCCATGCAAGACTTATATCACCATAGAGTAGGTGGTAAGATTGGCAAAGAACATGGCGTGAGGACTGGATAGAGAGAGATGATGGTCATGCTGCTGAAGAATCATGTTTGCTCTTGGAGGTTGCAAGTAGGGCTAGGGAAGCCCTCTGATTCCTCTAGGATGCTACCTTGTGCTAGTTGCCTCTTGTGGCTGAAGAAAATAAGAGGCTTTTCTTTTTCTTCTTCTGCCTTTTTATCCTTTGTCTCTATGAGTTAGAATTTCTGGGCATGACGTCCAGGACTGGCATTGCATACACAATACCCTTGGCTCTAAGGAGGTCGTGAATTTGGACCATCTCCCAGATTATGCATCTGCCCTTCCAGCTTGCCTTGTAGAGCATATGGCCATGGCAGAGGGGGCAGATTAGAAGGCATCTCTGTGCTGCTTCCAAAGCATAAGGAGGAGAAAGCACCTTTTCATAGGACTGCAAAGTTGCTACTTGAATGTCAAAAGAAAACAAACATTTGTGAATTGTCTTTGGTGAATTAAAATGCATTCAATGCACTGCAGTCATGGAAGTCACGCTAAGTACCACATAGGGGAATACACGACATGAACAGTCCTGACCTCTATTGTGTTGGACAACTCATACGTCATTTGAAATGACTACAGTAGCACCTGGTAGGAAGGGCAGCTGGGTGGCCCCTTTATTGCCTTATATTGGATTCATTTCTCGGGTGCTGACAGATACTTTTCTTCACAAATTATATTTCTGTATGCTGATTCTTATTGGAGCAATCAATTCGCTTCAGAGAGTTTCGGTCATTGAGACTTCTTTTGAAATTATAGGCATTTTAAATTCTGGAAACCAAGCATAGAATGGTAGCAAAAGGCAATAGAGTGCTAGGTTGAGGACCCTAGTACTGTGGGGGTAGTTTTTTATGAATCTGGAGAAATATTAAGAATTAAAGAGACGAAAGAAAAGAGGTGGGTATTGGAGGAGAGTGTCATTCCCTTTTTTTAAGTGTATCTGTCACTGTGTTCTGAATTCATTCCCAATTATTTCTTTCAAAACCTTGTTCAGTCAATTAATGGCTCTTTCTCTTCTGTCTTTATATTCCCCCTCTTCATTGGCTCCTTTCTTTGATTCAAAAAGGAATAATCAAGGTGAAAAGAGATGGAAAAAGAGTTGAATGGAAACGGTGGTAGTATATGGAAATAGGGAGGAACACAAGGAGAGGTCTAAACCAAAGCAGTGGATAATAGTAAGTACAAGCAGAAACCACGTCCTGGAAGTTTTGCTTTCCTTCCTAAGGAGTTTCGCTTTCTCATTTAAATACAAAGCGGCCATCTTAAAATAAAAATCAGGCCATGTCATTTCCCTTCGTATAAACCTTCAGTGTGGAACAAGTAGATATCCATATGCAAAAAGAAGAAAAAAGAAGACACTCCACCTATACCTTATACCATATAAATTATTTCAAAATAGTTCACAGATCCAAATTCAATAGCTAAAACTATAAAACTTCTAGAAAACAAATGGGAGAAATTTTAGTTATGGTAGATTAAACAGAACTTTTTAGAACACAAAAACCATGAAGTACCCCCAAAACCAACAAATTGGACTTTATCAAAATTATGAACATTTGCTCTGCAGAAGATACTGTTGAGAAAATGAAGACAAGTCACGCACTGAAAATATTTTAAAAACATATCTCCATGAAAGGATCTGTATACAGAATTACATAAAAGTCCTGAACTCAAGGGAATACCAATATTTAAGTTTAAGCAAAAGACCAAGTAGATTACTAAGTTATTTCAGATAAAGAGTAATGAGAAGTTGAAGAAGATTGTTAGAAAGAATAGGCCAGAGATGATAAATGTACTATTAAAAATGTTGCAGGAACAGGAGAATAGAATTTGACAATTTCTTATATTTTGGGGCCAGGAACGGTGGTTTACACCTGTAATTCCAGTACTTTTGGGAGGTTTGAGGCAGGAGGATTGCTTGAGCCCAGGAGTTTGAGACTAGCCTGGGCAACATAGCGAGACATTGTCTCTACAAAAAAATTTTAAAATGTTCTTTACATTTGAGAACAAGAGGTAGGAAGGATCCCAAACTAACTTGAGACTAGTAGGCTGGAAGATCAAAAGAAAGGTGATACCTTTCATAGAAAAAAAAAAAGAATCATGAAGAAAAATCAGGTTGTGAGGAAGAGGCATTGGAAAATGAGTCTGGAACTCCAGAGAGATCAGTCGAGGTTAGCAGTATAGATTTAGAAGTCATCTGCATAGAGGTGATAGTTGAATGTTGAATTTGTCCACAAGATTGCACAGATTAAATTAAGTAATAATTCTCTGAAGGAGTTAGCAGTCATCAATTTATTTGGTTAACTAAAAGCCTGAGATGAAGGCAAAGGCAGTTACTAGAGTTAATGATCAATCTCATTTTTGCTATTATCATGTTCAGTGGTTTGAAACAACTAGAATTTTTCTCTGAAAATTAGCAACTATATGAAAATGCAAAGTTTCTAGCAGTTACAAATTGGATACTAGGTTAAATCAATTTATGTATTTACAGGGCATTTTAAACACACAAATGAGATCTTTGTTCAAGTTTTTAAAACAATGGGACATGAGTACATAGAAGTCATGCAGTGAAAGTTGCACTGATTGTGTGAATATAATGTTATATTTTCTTTTAAAGTGCTATTATACGCTTTTTAATCATATCAGTTGTCTATTTTGATCAACTGACAAAAGTCAGCTTATATACATTTTTCTCACTTAGAAAAAATAAATTTAGAATAAATGATGCTGTCTTCTTCCTAAAGTAGTTGTGGTGATAGAAACATGCTGTTTTCTCTTGTTTTCCAGTTTTTATCTTTGGAGAGTGTAGACAAATTGTTGTATTACATGAGAATACTTTTTTTTTTTTTTTTTGAGTTGGAGTCTCACTCTGTCGCCCAGACTGGAGTGTAGTGGCCGCTCCTGGCCACCACAGCCTCGACCTGCTGGGCTCCAGCGATCCTTCCGCCTCAGCCTTCCAAGTAGCTGGAACTACAGGCACGCACTACCACGCCCGGCTAATTTTTTGATTTATTGTAGAGATGAGGTCTTGCTTGCCCAGGCGGGTCTCGAACCCGCGGGCTCAGGCAATTCACTCACCTCAGCCTCCCAAAGGCGCGGGATTACAGGCTGAGCCACCGAGCCCAGCTGAAGTCACAGTTTTAAGAGGACCAATATTTAATTCTCTGCCAACATAAAGCAAACATTAACAGCCAAGACAAAAACGTAAGTAAACCAGGGTGCTAGTAGTAAACAAAGGCTTCTCAAAGAACACCAATCACTATGCATGTTTTTTCTTTCGGGTTGAGACTCTTCCAACTCTACGCCAACAAAGTAGGCATCTCATCACAAATAAGTAGTTTCATACTCAGCTCTCAGGACTGTTCTACAATGAGTAAGAGACATTTGGTGCTCTAGTCGTCTGGCTTTGTGACCACAAGGTAGGATACTTCAGAATAACAGCACTTTAGTAGATCAGACTAACTATCTGTCTGACAGCTAAAAACAAATACTCTATTTAGTGGCATATTCTCCTCTTCTAAAACACCATGTGTACTGGGCACGGTGGCTCACACCTGTAATTCCAGCACTTTGGGATTGCCTGAGCCCAGGGCTTTGAGACCAGCCTGGCAACTTGGCGAGACCTTTGTCTCTACAATAAACCAAACAATTAGCCGGGCGCAGTGGCGTGTGCCTGTGGTTCAGCTACTTGGAAGGCTGAGGCGGAAGGATGGCCGGAGCCCAGCAGGTCGAGGCTGCGGTGGCTGTGAGCCTGCCACTGCACTCCAGCCTGGGCAACAGAGTGAGACTCTGACTCAAAAACAGGGAAAGGCAAAACTTCACTCCTGCCAGATGAAGACAATACATATACTTCAACAGTAAGGGGAAATCACAGGAGCCACTGTTTTTATCTCTTCACTTAAGACCTCCTAACCTTCCAAGGATCAATGAAGTATGCCCTCAATGCTGAAAGTCACTGCCCCTTCCTCAGTCTTGCTGCTGTGTCCTTCCTGCCCAGTCCTTACAGGACACCCTCTCCCCTCTACCTGGCGTACAACTCTCGACTGGGTCCTGACCTTCACTGGGGCCCACTTCAAAGGATACCGAGTGACTCTTCCTCCCCCTCTCTGTGGGGAAACCGGCAACACCCTGAGCTTGAGAGGCCACATGGCATGTGTTTTATCTTTAACAGCACCTAAGACGGTGCCCTACATACAGTGCACGCGCACGTGCATGCACACACACACACACACACACACACACACCACACACTGCTTTCACCAACAATCTTATCTACAGACCTCCTAGTAATTGTATTTAAGTTTGTCTTTTTTTATACACAATCTCATCTTTAGTTCCTTGGTTCCACTGTGAAGTGCTGACTGCAAAGTCCCAGAACCTGAGGGTGACTGAATTACAAGTACTTATTCTTATCAACAATGTCAACTCTAATCAGCCCAAACCAAGGGATGGTTTAATAATTACTCATAGAACAAAGGATAGACAACGTGGGTAATTCATTCTAAAAATTAGGTCAACTATCACCTAAATTCACCTCCTGGTTCAATTTATGCTGGCAGCTGTTACCTTTCCTAAAATACACTAGTAACTGGTTAGTTCTAGACCTGGCTTTGCATATCACTTAACACTGGGCAGCTCAGGGCTTTTCCTTTGACAGGTCATTTTTTTTTTTTTTTTTTTTGAGTTGGAGCCTCACTCTGTCGCCCAGGCAGGAGTACAGTGGCACACTCGCGGCTACCCCAGTGTCAACCAGCTGGGCTCCAGCGATCCTTCCACCTCAGCCTTCAAAGTAACCGGAACTATAGGTGTGTGCTACCACACCCAGCTAATTTTTGATTTATTGTAGAGACGAGGTCTCACCAAGTTGCCTGGGCTGGTCTCGAACCTGCGGGCTCAGGCAATCTCCTCACATCAGCCTCCCAAAGTCTGGCCTTTTTTTTTTTGAGTTGGAGTCTCACTCTTTTTGCTCAGGCTGTAGTACAGTGGCACATTCACAGTCATCGCAGCCTCGACCTGCTGGGCTTAGGTGACCCTTCTGCCTCTGCCTTCCAAGTAGTTGGAACCACAGACACATGTCACCACACCTGGCTCATATTTGTGATTTAATGTAGAGATGAGGTCTCACCAAGTTTTCCAGGCTGGTCTCGAATGCCTGAGCTCAGGCAATCCTCTCGCCTCAGCCTCCCAAAGTGCTGGGACTACAGGTTGAGCCACCAAGCCTGGCCAGGTCTTCCAATCTTAACTGCACCGAAGAAAACGTATGTCTTCCTCTTTTAAATGACAAGGCGCTTTAAGAGCTACCCACTGGAGAATTTATTTGCCTGGATGGCAATGTATGATTTCAGGGATTAATATAAACCACTTCTCATACGTTGTTAATGTTTGCAAACAAGGTAATGAAACCAGTACAGACACAAGAATGTGAGGACTCCCTGACTCAAGTGGCTGACTAGGCAGAGAGGACTTCCTTCTTCAATGTGGGTCTCTTCCAAGGCTATTAAGTACAACGAAAACAAGCTCACATCTTCCAAGAGCAGTTCCCACCTTCAGAGGACAAAGCCTGGGCTTGCTGCAGTCTAAGCTCACATCCCAACTCTGGCTTGCCACATACTAGCTGTGCAAACTCAGGCAAGTTGTCAGATCTCCTGCTACCACAGAGGGTTACTTGTGAGCATTCGATGACAAGTACCTGGCAGCTCTTTGGCACATAACTACTAACTATTAAGTCCCTGCTATTGCCAATACCACCCCTACTAATAAAGTAGTGTTATAAAAATAACAGCTCTGAGAAATCCCCTCATAATACACTTCTATTAAGAACCACCTTATACTCTAAAAACATAAAGACAGGATACTGGGCTGAGAGTTGTACAGAGTTCTATTTTACTAGGGTCCTCATTTAAGCTTACAGACATACACTAAAAAAAGACTAAACTTGCTAACTACACTGTTGTTATAGAAATCTTAATATATAGATTAATGAAACTACACTGCCAAAGTATTTAGATTCAAACAATAACCAATTTTAAATATCTAGAAAAAACTAGAGGGGGAAAAAATGTAGATTCACCTTTTGAAAACAAGCCTCAGCCGGGCTCGGTGGCTCAGCCTATCATCCCGCGCCTTTGGGAGGCTGAGGTGAGTCGATTGCCTGAGCCCATGGGTTCGAGACCCACCTGGGCAACTTGGAGAGACCGCATCTCTACAATAAATCAAAAATTAGCCGGGCGTGGTAGCGCACGCCTGTAGTTCCAGCTACTTGGAAGGCTGAGGCAGAAGGATCGCTGGAGCCCAGCAGGTCGAGGCTGCGGTGGCCGGGAGCAGACACTGCACTCCAGTCTGGGCGACAGTGAGACTCCAACT
>CAUYQG010104215.1:0-65679 GCA_963574415.1 Tarsius wallacei | reverse complement strand
CCGGAGCCCAGCAGGTCGAGGCTGCGGTGGCCGGGAGCGGCCACTGCACTCCAGTCTGGGCCATCGAGTGGGACTCCAACTCAAAAAAAAAAAAAAAAGAAGTAAGAGGAGGAGACAGAACATTGACCCTAGGGAAAACAAGAGAAAATTCATAATAGAGAAATGAACTGCTAAGCTTTCTCATTAATACCCTCTGAAGGTTTCAAGATGATGATGCACCATAAAACAAGAATATGCTGCTATGAAGAAAGGACAAGTAAGCGTTCTTAGAATTATTCAATTATGAACATACAATGTTTAATGGAAAGAATGAACGGAAGAACAGACACAAGAATGGAAAATTTGTGACTGAAAAGAGAGATCAGAATTTTTTTCTGTGAAAGGTCATGTTTTAAATGTTTTTGGTTTTCCAGGCTATGTCGCCTCTGTCACAACTACTCAACTCTGCTACGGTGGCGGGGAAAGCAGCCATTGACAAAATATATACAGGGGGTGGCCTTCATTTACAAAATAGATGGTGGACTGGATTTGACCCGTTGCCTGTAGTTTTGTAACCTGTATCCATAAAATAAAATCAAAGAACTATTCCAAAATGTAGAACAAAAAGACAAAAATATAAGAAAAAAGTTAAAAGACATAAAAGCTCATTTCAAGAGTTCTAATATATCTAATAAGATTTCCAGAAACAGGAAAAAATAGAATGGAGATAAAAATAAAGAAAAGTAAATGAAAATTTCAAGAGAGATACATATTTTTTTCCAGAAAAAAGCCACCACAGTACCTTGTAAGATAAATATATATTGACAAGATGCATCTAGAGATTCCTAAAAGCACACATAGAAATTTCCAAATGCTCCTAGAGAACAAATAGATTATGTATGTAGGAATTAGAATCATATTGTCATTGAATTCTTATTAGCAAAACTGAGTGTCAAAAAAAAAATTCTGAGGTGTTCTGAAGAAAGATAATTTTAAACCAAGAATTCTGTACCCAGCCAAAAAGCACTCAGATGAGAGGACAATAGTGAAAGTATTTATAGACATGCAAAGGAGTCAGAAACAGACCTTCTCTAGGGTTAAAATGTATTTTAAAATGATTCATAGCAAAATGACAATTCAATGTAAGAAAAACTCTCTATAAAATATAATTTAGACAATGGTATGCAAAGGAACAGTACCATTACGGATAAATTGAAATAATGATTAATAAAGTAAAAAAAAATCCAAAATGAAATTCTTAAATGATTATAGCCTAAAAAGTAATGGGAGAGAAGGAGAAATAATAGAGTGCTAAAATTTTGCCCTTTTCGTGAAGGATGCACGTATTAATTAATTTTAGAAATTCAAGGATTAACACATGCTTAAGTGGGTATGGTAAACATGTAAGAATGACCACTTGAACAGTGGTAAGTAGAAATAATTTCTAAACCAACCAGGAAAAAAAATGGATCCAGAACAATTGCTCCATCTAATAAAAGGAAGAAAGGGAATTAAGAAATCATGGTGCCTAGACTAATATAAAATAAGATGCCATAATTAAATACAAATCTATCAGAAACTGTAATAATACAAATGGATTAAATTCATTGGTTGATCATCAAGCACTTTCAAACTGTATATGTGTGTACCTTCATAGGAGGGAATTTAAACACAGAGAAACACAAGAAAAGAGAAGATGGGTGTGAGGGTGAAGACAGACTGGAGTGATGAGGCGTGCCAAGGAAGCCAAGGAATGCTGGTACCCACTGGAACCTGGGCTGGGGAACAAGGTTAGGGCCTCTAGAGTGAGCCTGGCCCTCCATCTCCGACTTCTGGCCTCTAGCATTCTGAGGGCATAAGCGTCTGTTGTTTTAAGTCACCATGTGTGTAGTAAATTGTCACAGCAGTCACAGAAAATGAATACAATACCTCTTTGCCTATGCTACACATAAATACATACTCAATATAAACTCATGTAACTCCCTGTATCTGTAGCGATAGCAGTGGTTCCCAGATTCTGGATTACAGATGAATGAAATTTCAAAAAAATAATTCTGGCAACTAACATTGGGTTGTCTTACTTTTATTCCTAAAAATTACATGGGAGGAAAAAAATTATCTATTATCACCAGTTCATAAACTAAAGGACATTTTAGCATACATACTTATAAAAGGCAATTCTCTAACTTGAATACACTTAAATTAACAACAGCAACGACAAAACTTCACACCATTATCCTTATTCTCATTGTGCAAAGGAGCAGATGGACGTTTCATTACTGGTGGATCCTGGTCTACAGATGAGAATTTGGGCCCACTGGTTATGGTGACTCGAGTCCCAATATACATGTTTACTTACCTGATTTTATCCCATTGTATTCACCATCATAGCCACCTCCTGAAGGAATTTTGCAAGAGGGGAAGTTTTAGAACTCTTCTCTTTTCATTTTTCTCTACAAATCAGTTTTAGATGATGGAGACCACAGCCAAAAATCTTACAAATATAAGTTGGTTATCAGGAAAACAAGCTATTAAATAAAAAAGAACTTTCTATGAAAAAATGATATTTCCATTATTATGTTGGAAGTATAACATTCATAAGTTTTAAATAGTTATTAATGAAAGGAGAGAAAAAACATGGCATTAAGAATTAAAAATAGGATCAAGAGATGTGTAAGAGGAAATAAGATAACATACAGTTGATCCTTGAACAACACAGGTTTAAACTGTGAGGATCCACTTACGTGTGGATTTTCTTTCGCCTCTGACACCCCTTGAGACAGCAAGACCAACCCTTCCTCTTCCTTCTCTTCAGCTACTCAGCATGAAGAAGATGAGGATAAAGATCTTTATAATCTTCCACTTCCACTTAATAAATAGTAAATATAGCCGGGCTCGGTGGCTCAGCCCGTCATCCCGCGCCTTTGGGAGGCTGAGGTGAGTGGATTGCCTGAGCCTGCGGGTTCGAGACCAGCTTGGGCAACACAGCAAGACCTTGTCTCTATAAAAAAAATTTAAAAATTAGCCGGACGTGGTGGTGTGTGCCTGTAAATCCAGCTACTTGGGAGGCTGAGGCAGGAGGATTCCTTGAATCCAGGAGTTGGAGGCTGTGGTGAGCTGTGATTGTGCCACTGCACTCTCGCCCTGAGCAACAGAGTGAGACCCTGATCCAAATAAAATAGAATAAAATACAATAAAATGTAATGCAACATCCAATTTTATAGAGAATCTTTATAAGAAAGTACATATTTCCCAAGTTTATTAAAAACACATGTATTACTAGAGCAGTAAAAGATCATACAAGAGTACCTCTCCTTTTTTGTTTTTCCTTCTTTAATTTCTTCTTAATCTTATTTTTATTTTTAAAATATACTTTAAAGCACGGATACCAAATGTCCCATGTAAAACTCCAGAATTAAAAGAAAAAAAATGGTGTAACCCACACTCATAACTTAATATTTCCTACACATTTAACTTAACTTTTTTTTTTAAGTGTGGCAATTTTGATCCACTGCATAACCAAGAAGAAAAAAACACTAAATCTTACTATAAGTAAATATAGGGTTGAATGTGCATATATGAACTGGAAATTAAAAAATCTAAAATGCATTTTTATAACAAGATCAAATTACTCATCTAGAATCAGTAATTCTTATGATGCAAGAAAAACAAATGCAGTCATTTATTTGTAGCATTATTATCTGCCTTAATAAATTATTTTATTACTATACTAATTTTACCGATGACTTGTTAGTTCTTGTGAGTACTCCTCAGGTAATATGATTAATAACTAAGTATGACCACAGGCTATGATATTAAAGCATCAATCTGATTACAAATAGGCTCCCTCTAAAGAGGTTAATATGTGAAAATGTTTCTGGGAGTATTGGAGGACAGTATGTCAATTTTCAGAAAGGGTAAAAAACACAAAATATTTGCAAAAGAATTTTTCTTTTTGTAGAAGAGTGTGTGTGTCTATGCATGTGAATAAACAAGCCAAATATGAAGTCCCTATTTTGTGATAAATATTTCTCTTGTGCATTTTAGATGAATGCTTCCATTTTGACATAATCATTTTTATTAGCAGTTTCATCTATTAGGTAGGAGAAAATTAAATCTCTTCTGTGTTACATGGATTAAGATGGTGATTGCAATCAACTCCTGAGTTCAATTTTAAACATGTAAATTTAGTCTTTTATAAATCGGTCTTCTTTTATATATAGGAACATTTATAACAGCATATTCAAGAGTCTTTATAAATTCATGTCGAGTAATGAAGCGAAATCCAAATTGTGAGGCTTCCACCAGTTGGCTGGGTGGCATATGGCAAGTCACTTAACCTCTGAGACCTTAACTTTTCTATCTGCAGTGCCAAGGAGTTGCACTAGAATGTTATATCTATGCTGATGTTAATTTTAGACATCTAAAATTTAAAAGGTAAAAGGATTATTAAAAAGACACATCTAAAATTAAAAAGGTAAAAGTATTACCTTCTTGTCATATTACTAGAACAAGAATATTTTTTCAATTTATACATTATCTCTGCTTTATTTCATAAAGTAAGCACTTCTGCTATGTGATGTTATTTATAAAATGAACTCATCTGAGTATCAATTTTCTGTTTCTTAATTGATACAGCCTATACATAGCATGATTATATAGTATTAAAAAATGGAATCTCTAGTCCAAAACACACAGGAGAAATATTTGCCAGAAAATAGGTGCATTCACATTTTACCCATTTATTCTCTCTCTCTCCTCTCTTTCTTTTCTTCTCTATCTCTTTCTTCCCTCTCTTCTCTCTCTCTCTCTGTGTGTCTCTCACACACTTGCCCACACTTCAATGAAAACAAATTTTAATCATAAATATAATAAAGAAATGCCCACATAAAGGTAAAGCATTGTATATGTCATACATCCTAGTTTAAATATTTCTTTCAACCTAGTGCTAGCGTTTATGCTAGCTTTTCTTCTTCTCTAAAAAAAGTAACAACATATCTTTTATGCAGTGAACAGATGATTACATCATATTGCAACATCCTCCAATCCATAGCATGTTGTTCCTTCTTTTGAAATGAAGACTATTTTAAAAATGAACAGGCTATACAACTTAACCTTTGCTTTCATAAATTTTCATTTTATAATGTAGAATTGAGTTAATTTTGAGATACGGTGACTTCTAATTTGGAGAATATGATATCCTTTTATCAAGTATATTTTGATTTTGTGGTGAAAGAAAAGTCAAAATATATTGACATCAGATACTTTCATAATAGAAAATAAGCTGATAAAGATAACAGTAATCAAGACAAAGGATTAAAAACATCATCCTTGTGATACTTATAGCATTCTGGTTATTCTAAAAATTGATGGTGATCTTATTGCAAGCACCTCTATAGTTCAGTCTCAGGAAATCTCATTAATGTGTTAGTCCCTTTATTTTGCTGGTGAATTTGTTGACAGATAGTAATTGGGTCACTGTATTGAAATGCCCCATGTAAGCTCAGAATTCTCTGTGTTGGTTGGCATGACAACCATAGTGGTCGATTAAACATGCTCAGAAATTGGGAACCGGGGCTTCTCAGAAGCCGTTGACTAGATGGGGAAGAGAAAACTGTCTAGATAGTGGCGAATTAGTAAGAAATGTCTGAGAATTGCCTTGAATGTGCTACTATATGTTTATTTATGTAGTGCTAATAATGTAAACATAATATTCATAAAAGCTAGATGCTTAAAAATTCACTCAGATGATTAAAAAATATAGTTTTGATTTTATATGAATTTATAAGAAAAGGCTGAAACAGCCTTAAAATATAGAGATAGTGCTGATATTACTCAGAACAAATATACTTGCTATCAATGGTAATTTCTATTTAGCTCTTTCCCCTGTTAAATGATTGTGTGAAGTGCATAGCAGATGATATCTGCAGATGGCACACAGAAGCCCATTGGCACGCAGGCATGGCCTTTGCTTATCAAGTCCTGCTGTAGCCAAATTTGGGGACCAGGAAGATGGTAAAAGGACAAATTATTGAAGAAAGAAGCAGTTGAAAAGACTGGCGGTATAGCTCACTCATATTTTTTCTTATATAATTTAACCATTTTTTGCAGGCTTGCACATAACTAATAACATAAAGGCAATTTGGAGGTAGCAAATAAAAGCAAGTTGTTATGACCTGGAACACAATTCATATTTTTTGTCATTTATTTTCTTTGATTTCAAATATATCAGACAACATTTAGGTTAGGAGGAGGAGAAAAACATGGACCACCTAGCAAGCATTGTTTTTTAAAATTAGCCACTTTTATCTGGATAACACAACAACAAAGACAAAGTAAATTGCAGATTTACAGTTTCTGCAATTCAGTTTTGTTGCCAAGACAAACAAGATGTGAGTTAAATAAAGGGGGCAACATTTAATTGTATTCCTTTTTATTAGTATGCCTATATTAAAAATCAACTATAAAAATAAATATTTTTAAATAGACCGAGTTCATTCCAAAAATCATTTGTAAAAGTCTGTATCCATTCTAGCATTTTTGAGAGGATGTGTTATTGAGAATCATCTTTGTTCTGAAAAAGGAAATTAACTGTGTAGAAATAAGGAACTAATTAGTGATAGAACTGGGCCTAAAACCCTGCTGTGCTCATTTAAATGCAGAGTCTTTTTACAGCACCATGCTGCCTTCTAATCCCACTGCCATCCACATTGTGGTCAAAACAGGATAACTTCTTAGTTCCAGGAGATGTTCATTTAGTGTAAATGACACCAACACTGTTGATGAGTTTTATTTTGATATTCCTCAATGTCTTTCTTTGTCATGATTTTTTGTCTGGAGCATGCGCTCATTTAGTACTTCATGCATTGATTTTAGTTTGTTTACATTTTGAGATAGCCATGTTAATGTTTTGATTCTATTTAAATATTTGGTTTGCTCATGAAGAATTATTAAGGATTATTGTTGGAGGGAATGGCGTTAAATGTTAACTCATCATTGGCATGCATTTTGAAACTAACTTTTGAAAAGCAAAATCTGAAATTACCCTATAATTGTATAGATACATGATTCTGTAAAATTTTCATTTTCTTCTATGCAAATGGTTAGCAGTAATAAAAGCTAGCTTCAGTTGGGTTTAGAACTGTCTTTTTCATTAAATTTTCTAGGATTGGGGGTAAGAATTTTATCTGTTATTTGTTTGCAGCTGCCATGATGCTTTTATTAAAGCTTTTCAAATATTTAGACTCAAAAATGTTACATTAAAAAAAATCAGTGGTCTGTATATTTCTAGTGTATTATGTCTGTTATTTCCCTTTATGAACATGAGCTGAATACATATTGCCAATTTAAAGCGATTTCTTTGAGAAACAACTGTCAGTTTTCTTTGATTTCAGGATTGAATATATATGTATCTCTTGTTGGGGTTTTTTTTTTTTGACATATCAAGTAAAAATCTTTATTTTTACTCTCCTTTGTTTCTCTTTTTTACTCTGTCCTTAGAGCTTTCTCCTTTTCTTTTCTTTTTTAAAGTTCCTTCTCTGTCTTGTTCTTCCCAGTTCAGTCACATTCTCTCTCACCCTCTTCTACTTGCTTTGACTAGACTAATACTTGTTAATGAATTTCTACAAAAGGACAAAGGGAAGGTGGAGGAGGGTGAGACAGAGAAGAGAGTGCTAGGGAAGAAAAATGAAGGATGAGAGAGTGTGGACAGAAAGAGCCAGAGAAAGGATGAAAGGATAGGAAAAATGCTATTTTTATAACTTAAAACTTCACAGTTTATATGTATGACTCATTCATTTATTCATCATTTAATAAATGTATAAGGAACACCTAATGTGTGCCACCTCTAATCAAATTGCTGGGGAGATGGCAGTTAAGAACAAGCAAACAAAGCAAGTCCAGCCTTCATGCAGCCTATATTCTAGTGGATAAAATTTTAATTTAAAATGGTGTTTTTGTGTTGTTTGTAAATATTCTTTTTTTCAGGAATCAGAGCAAAAGGAACAAATCTTTCAAAGAAAATTGTCTTGCATATATTACATTTGCTTAACTATGTGATGTCAGTAGAGAAGTTAGATGCATGGGTTCAGATTGGGAGAAAAATCTGAATTAGAATTCTGTACTTGTAAGTCACTTGCAAGTATGTGATAACTGGTGATATTGGTATTGATGAAATCAACCTTAAGTGTTTGTAGACCAAAAAGGGACCCTGAATAGAGAGCTAAAGAAAACAATTTAGAAAGAAGCTGGAAACAGAAAAGAGAATGCTATACTTCCCCAAAAAGATATTTTGTGTCCTTGAATCAAGGTAGAAGAGAGTTCACAGGGGAAGGGACTGCAGAGCAAGGAGTTTTACACTTTCATGATAGACCAGTAAAGTAAGGTCAGGGATGATTTTGGTAAGAATAATGCCAGTTAAACTATTGAGAACGTCCTTTCTGCTGATTTGTCTGTTGTCCATATCTAATTAATAATAATACATTATTAAAGCTTTAAGATGTATTTTAATACCTGTCATGTCACATCCCACGAAAGGCAGGCTACTTTTTTAATGTTGTTTGATCTTTGATAAGACAGAGTTTTGAACATGAATTTATGTCAAGGGCAAAAAATTCAGAACAGTTGGAGAAATGAAAAACAAAGGAACATAAACATCCAGATTATAGACTGAGGGGAAACTCAGAGGGAGGTCACTTGTGGGAGGTAATGCAATCTAGAGAGTGACTGGAAAGGTTAATAAACACCTTTACACAAGACCACAGATGATCCCTCCCCCACCCCGTTCTATTTAAGGAATAAAGTTTAGACTTATCCCCTGAACACAGAGAAAGTTTGACTAAGTCTCATTTTTTTGTGTATTTGGTCTTATATTTTCTGTTGGAGGAAGAAGAGTTAAGTTATTCGGGAGGTTTTATACAGAATGGATTGGAGAGTGCGAGATTGGAGATGGATGGTGACATAGGTCAGACTGTGGTGAAGACCGTAGAATGAAAGAATACGATTCACTCAAGGGAACATGAGCAGGAAGCACCGATAAGGCACATGCCACATTGGTTCTGAGGGAGAAGGGCATGTTTAGACCCAAATGCTTTCATGTGCTTGACTATTTTAAGGAGACTAGATATTGAGAGAGATAGGGATGGCAGGAGAACGCACAGCATTAGAGGGGAAGGAGTTTTACTTTAGATATTTTGAGTTTGACATTAGGAAATCATATGGCGATGACAATAAAAAACTGGAAATGAGGGACCAAAATAAGAAGAGGGGCAAAGGTTCAGCATGGGGACTTTGTAGATGCCCACGTTGAGGTAATTGGAGGAAGAGAAGCCAGTGAAAGGAAGAGAAGGAGGATCATTTGGATCAAATGCTACCTGCTAACTGCTATTCATTTTTCCAAAAAAACTCTTTCCTGACGTTCAAAAAAGAGGCTGTTATCTGCGTCTCTACCTGAGATTTTTAAACCATTCTCAATTCATTGCATTCTTAGTGTCCCAGTAATTTCTTTTTATGGTGTCTTTAAGCCAAAAGAAATACCCAGCACTTTGATCTTAAGTTGACGTATGTCACTGTGTTTTCTGTAGAAAGTTTAAAATATCCATCCGTGTCCTGTGAGTTTGCTGCAGCCTCATGAGATGCCTTGGGTCACAGGTTGGAAACCATAAGTTTGCGCCTTGCTTTTTTGTATCCTTTTCTTATTTTTCTATCAGAACATATATGACACTCAATCATTACTGCCTGTGTAATTTTCTTTCTTGCTAGATTGAGTCTGCAAATGACACAAGGAGCAGACTGTTTTTTCTTGCTGCATTCACTATGTCCAGCATGGTGATTGACTTGTGTTCAGTAACTAGTTGTTATCCTAATACACTTTATGAGTGTGTTAATATTATTAGTTTTTATATATAGTGCTGATCTATCTGCATATATTTTTCAAACTCTAAATTTATTTCTGGCTTATTTCTTTTAGTGGAGTCATCCTGATGGTCTATGTGGAATCTGTTGACAACATATGACTAGTATGAATGCAAGTGCTAAAAAAAAAAAAAAGAATTTTTTTAATGCTGTGTAAGAGGGGAAAGGGATTTATAAGAATAATCAGTTTGGGTAACTGTTAATGGAGTTGTGGTAGAGATGAGAGTGATAACTATAACAATAGTTCAAGTTCATATAATGTTACTCATGTCATTCTTCCAATAGCTGTAGGAGGTCTGATATATAACAAACTCTTCCCAAAGTTATTGGCTAGGATAACATTTATTTTCTATCTCTCACAGTTATGTGGGTTGTCTGATTCATTCTTCTGTTCCGTGTGGTATTGGCTGCAAGATACTGGGACATCTGGAGTCATCTAGGGACTTGGTTGGGCTGGAATGTCTAAGAGGGCTCAGTTGATGCTTGATGATGGCTGGGAGCTCAACTGAGATTCTGCCCAAAGTACCCATATGTGGTCTCTGCATGGGACTTGGGCTTTTCACAGCGTGGTGGCTGGACTCGGAGAGGGGCATCTTCAGAGCAAGTGTTCTTAGTGGCTCAGGCAATAGTCACAAGGCTCTTTATGGTCTAGTTTCAAAAATGGGAGAACTTCAGTCTGTCATGCTGAAGTGACATGCAAAGGCAAGTCACTAGAACTAGCCCAGATCTAATAGGAGGGGAATTAGAATTCACTTTTCTGTGAAATTAGCAGCATGCTTATGTAGAGAGAGGATGACTAGAGACTGGCTATCTTTGACTATTACCAAATGCAGGTACTATTATTTGTCTTATTTGAGAAACAAGGAGATGAATTTGTGGAGAGGCTGATAACTTAATCTGATAGCTTATAAGTGCCATAATCAGCATTTAAACTCAGAGAATTGGCTTCTAGAGTCTGTGTCGTTAATCACAACCACGTACTGTCTCAGCCCATAGCAATACTGTACATTCTCATACATGAAAACACACACACATACACATACATTCAGTGTTTTAGAGAGCATTATGGTAATGATGACAATGGCTATTGCCATGATAATACTTTGTTTTGCATAGTTTAATAGAATTTGCATTCTTATTTTATTTACTCATGAAATTACCTGCTCCTTCCATAGTTTAATTTTGAAATAATTTTAAATTTGTAAAAGCATTGCAAAGATAGTACAGAAATTTCCAATAGTACACTTCACCCAACTTCCCTAATGTGTCTATAACCATAGTACATGGATCAAAACTAATAATTGAACATTGAGATAGTACTCTTTAATTGACTACAGGCTTTATTTAGATTTGCTAATATTATTCATGATTGTCATTTACTCCAATTCAAGAACTACAGTTGCACTGAGTCATCATTTCCTCTTAGTTGCCTCCCAACTGTGAGAGTGTTTCCATATTTTTTTGTTTTATACCACCTGACACTTTTGAAGAATATTGGTCACGGATTTTGTAGAATTTCTCTCATTTTACGTTTGTCAGATATTTTCTTATGATTAGACTGGGTGATAGATTTGGGAGAAGCAACCTACAGAAGCAATGCATCACTCTCATCACATCATATCAGGGAGTGCATATTATCAACATTACTTACTATTGGGAATGTCAATGTTGATCACTTGGATAAAATGCTATTTACTAGGTTGCTTCACTATGAAATTAATATTTTTCCCTTTTCCAAACTATATTTGTTAAAAGTGAGTCATTAAGTCCATTCTACACTTAAAGAGAGGTGAATTAAGCTTTATCTCATAGAGGAAGGAATATAAAAACATTCTTAGACATGTATTAAAACCACCATTGTAATTAATATATATTTCAGAGGAATACTCTGAGACTGTGTTAATAGGGTGCCTCCCATTATTCTCTAGATTCTCTAGATTAATCCTGATTTTTCCCCTCAAATTTGAACTTTTAACTAGAAAATTTATTTTTATAATTATTCAGTGTTTTTGCTTGTAAATACTATGCCATAATGTGCCAAAAAGAAACCATAAAATAATGTAAATAATTCTTGCCAGTTGACATAAATCTTAATATAATCTGCTTACCAGTTAAAGTCATGGAGTAAACAAATATGCAATTCATAATATTATATCTGTATCTATATGTTCCATTTACAAGCTCTGCCTTAATGAATCAAATCAAAATATACATTTACCTTATATAATTATACTAAAGCATGTAACTTGGCTCTGATAATAATAAGCTTTAATATTGTATTTTAATATATTGTGCCCTGTTTTAAGATATATATTAATTTTCATTCTGTATTATATTTAGCCTTTCAGAAATATTAAATTTTCTAAAGAATCGAATTTATGGGATATTGAAGTCAGAGGATTCCAATAATTTCTAATAAAAATGGAGGAAAATATGACACTTACCATGAAAAATTTACAATTGTTCTATTCCCGTATCAATTATCTGAAAAAAATTCATTGGTGAGGTTAATGTAACTTAATCTTAAACAAATCTATTAATAGAGTTAGGTTTATGGTGTAGATGAAAATGGGTTGACAGGACAGTGCTTGATTATTCAGTAATTTCTGTTTATGTTTAGAATCATTACTGTTATAGCAAAGGGAAAAAATAAAAAAATACTTTGTAAGAAAACAAAACTAATTCAAAGTGTTTCTCATTTTAATGAGAACAAAGACACAAACAAGTTAAACTATCTTTAAATTGGAGGATCTTGAAAATAATTTGGAAGTATTACTTTTTATGAGTTCTGCCTCATCATTACTGATAACTTATGATAATATACTTTTTCAAATGTACATTAGAGACATGTATATTGCCATTTACATGTTAATTTTGCTCAGTGTATTGACAACAAAATCAACTTACATATTTATCTTAGAATGATAGTCATTGATCCATCCATTTTCTATGTACATGATATTTACATAGAGAAATATTAGAGATATATTAATAGAGAGATATTAAAAGGAAAAATGAGAATAATTATTCTCACCACTTAATTTTGGCAATTTATTTATCAGTTTTATTTCTTAAGCTATGTGTAATAAATAATGCAATTTATACTGTATATGGAATGGGAAGAGTTTAAATGTATAAGGTAATAGCAGCTTAGCTATTATTTTCATAATTGCAAATATTCTGAGATGATAAAGTACTATTTCTTGCTTCTCTTTCTACTGGCTAATCAGATGTAATAAATTTATATTGACTGGAGAGTGTAACTGCATTTGAGTTTTATTAATTTGCTACATCGTATAAAAAAGAACCATCAATGAGACAATGATAAACAAAAAGTATTATTTCTATCTCCAAAGAACATCTGGCTTAGTAGGGGAGGAAGACATGACTGGGTGCTTTTTCCTTACAGGGAAGGGTATGATTTTCTTATCGTTCTTTCAGTTGGAATTTTAGGGAGATTCCAAGTAAAGGTGACTTTTTTTGTGTGAACCTTCAAGGATGAAGGGTGGAGGTGAGTGATATGATATTCCATAAAGAGAATAGTCTTAGCTAATCTCCAGGTGGGTGAAGGAAAAATAAATTTGAGAAACGCAAAAGTGTCCTCTTTGTTTATCCCAGGGTATGTGGAATAATGATCTATGAAATAAAATTGGGGTCAGAAAATGGGAACATTTTAGCCTAACTTTTTAGACTCTAAAGAGCAGAATATGGCAATAATAACAGTTATGTGATAATTATAGTTGACATTGTTGAGCTTTTCCATGGTCCAGGCTTACAAGAATCCAATGAGGTAGACACTATTATTTTTACATTTTATAGTTGAGAAATCTGAGGTTTCGAGGCGTCCATGACTTCCTCCTCTGCTCATGGTTATCATGCTACATGACCTTTAAATCTTTATGAAAGTGGGAGTGATATTGTAATATATGCTGGAAAGGCTATTTGAGGTCAGTGAGTAAGTGGTTGTAGCAATCTGTATATCTTTTTTTTTAGAATAAAATTGTTAATGGAGTGGTAGAGATGTGATGAGATTGGACAGACATTGGTTTACAGCGCTGGCAGGACTTGATTGATGACCAGTGTGATGTAGAGGGACTAAGAAAGGGAAGGATCAAAATTACAACTTGGTTTTGATCTTATGTAATTCGATGGATGATGGGCCTATCACAATAAATTGAAAGATTTTTAGGCAGGGAGTTTGCACAGGAAAAGCAACCCAGTGACCATGCTATGTATAGCATGTCCAAAGTGCCGTAGTAGTCTTTAGACATGTGAAGACGAATCTCAAGTGGAAGATCAAGATTGTGAATGAAAAAAAAAGACGGAATAGTCTGCATAAAGAGAGTAGTCAAAGGTTTTGAGCTTAGAAAGTCAAAGACAAAAAGGAAGAGATTGAAGCAGGGACAGAATTCAAAATGAAGGCAAAGGAGGAGAAAGAGATGACAAAGATGATGAGGAAATTGTACTGAGGATTCGTTGGTGCTGTGAAGTAGAGATTCAAGAAGGAAGGAGTTTTAGGAGGCTTGATGTGGTTTGAGGCTGAGAGCGAAGTGACTGCAGATCCAGAAATGTGGATGTCATTTATGATGCTTAAGATGGGTTTCCATCTCTGGCTTCATCTTATGTGGTGAACACAACATCAGAGGAGCTCTGGGTGTCCCTCCCTCGCACCCCCTGCCCCTCATTTCTTCAGGGCGTTGGAACAGACCACCGGGGAATCCTTCAGACGATTTGAGTCTCAGAGAGAAACGTTTATGTGCTTACATGATCTTATTTTCTACTGTGGGTGTTGTTTGAGTTATTGAGACAAAATAAATTAAAGTGAAGGTTGCTATTTTTAAAAAATGGTTTTATTACCATGCCTGCGGTGCTTTGCTTCATCTGTACACTGTTATTATACATCTCTGAACTACTGGTAATGAACTATGTATTTCTTGTTCTGTCTTTCCTGGCATCTCACTCTTCCAGTTGATTGGCCACGTATTTTCTAAGGCTCCTAAGTTCCTCCACCAGAGGCGTGTCTTATATACACGTTTTATCATTTAATCTGGCTTATCTGAGTAGGTAGAATTCGGGATTAGGTTTAGCCCTACTGTTAGGAAGTATCTATAGCCAGTCAATAAAATATTGACGGGTGATTACAAATTCACTTATTTTGGAACTAGAGAAAACTCTAGGGATGGATTGTCAAATTGGTCAATTTTAATTTTTATCTTTTACATTTTTATTTATTTTATTTTATGATAGAGATGTGGGATACGAGTGATGATTAACCACATACTTTTTCCTACTTCTTTAGAACGCTGTAGTTTCCACATAGTCTAGGGATCATTCAGAAAACTGCCGAATTCATGGTGTAGAAATTCAAACTGTCATGAGTTTTAGGGTACATTTAAAAATAAGTTTCATTCTTTTTGATAAATAGGAAAGTGTTAAGCAAAATCTATCAAATAGATGAAGTACAGGATTGAATATGCATGTGTTGAACGTGACACATTATATACAAAGTATTGTTTAATTCTCTGCACCTGCATGATAGCTATTCATGAATTCATCCGATAGTTTTTGAGTACCTACTCAGTGCCAAGCACTTGAGATGAGCTAGAGACCAGCAACTGTGTTCTTGTACGTAAACACATTGCAGAGTAAGAAAACTGAAGTTCATGCAGGTGCTTTATCAGAAACTAATGCCTGAATTTAAATATAATTTTTTTCTGACTTTAAGTCATTTATTCCACTGAGCGTGCTGCCCTTTCTGAGTTATTATATATTTTTACAGTTTTATTATGTTTGCCAAAATGAATACAAATATATTATCTTCTACGAAAGAAATCATTCTTTTTATAAAGAAATATTTCATTTGTATCTTCTTTTTCATTTTTGTCCTCATATCTCCTTTACAAAATTTGCCCTCATGTTTCTTTACCTGGAATATATATTTAGCACTAGCCTATTAGGCAACATAATCATACCATCATCGTACTGGTGTACATGTTGCCAAAAAGGAGAAAAAAAGAAACTGCAGAGTTGTTAATTTTTATTGTACTTAGTAGAAAAGTCTTTTTAAATTTGTTAACTGATCTTCACTGTTTGCTTCCAGAGCTGTGTGGAGCAGATTTTCTTATATTCTTTTGTTGCAATAGCTTATTTTGTTTTGTTTTGTTTGAGTCAGGGTCTCCTTCTGTTGCCCAGGCTGGAGGGCAGTAGTATGATCACTGCTCACTGCAGCCTCAATCTTTGGGGCTCAGGTGATCCTTCTATCTCAACCTCCCCGGTAGCTGGGACTACAGATATGCACCACAAGGCCCGGCTGATTTTTAACAATTCTTTTTATTTGTTGTCTAGGCTGCTCTCAAATTTCTGAGCTCAAGCAATCCTCTCACCTCAGTCTTCCAAAGTGCTGGGATTACAAGAGAGAGTCACTGAGGCCCATGGGACCTAAGGAGCTGTGTTAGAACACCACTGCTTAGGCAAATACACATTCATGTTGCTCCTTGCAAAACCCACCAGCTAAACTGGAAACCACAAGGCTGTGTTTCAATATACCATTGATAATATAGCCTTAGGTCTACTATGGAATGTAATGTGCTTTTGAAAAGAATGAGATAAATCTGAGCAGAGTGATTTGGGAGGATGTCTGGTATATATTATAAAACTTAAACAAAACAGAAATCACTCTCCATGAGAATAAGGGAACATTAATAAGAACTTATACAGCAAATGGTTAGCGATGATTGCATCAAGCTAGGTGAGATTTAAACAGGCAACATCAGAGAAACAGCAGTGTTTACAGGGATAGATGAAGAATCAGAAGAGGTGAGTAGGTGAAAACAGTGAGGAGGCCCTCTCTTATGTTCATAAACATTTTTGAGAACCTGATGGTTTTGCTGACTAATGTTATATAACCAGTTTGTAAATAATTAATAAAATGTATTCCTGCTGTGCTATTGACATAATATGTACTTACATAATGTTATAATTATATAGACGTTCATAAGCGATTAATATATAATAATGTTATTTGTATATTTATATAATATGATTATATAGTAAATAATGTTTTTATCATCTATATAAATTATGTTATGTTTTATATATTTAATGGATTACATGTTATTAAGGAGAAAAAAATTACTAAGTAATTAAGTCCTCTTTGTCATACTCAGTGGAAGACAACTGAGGAGTCTTTAATAAGGAAAACAGTGTTTTTTTTTTCTAATCTACAGAGTTTTCTTTGTCATCATCTTTATTTGACAGTTGAACAAACACAGTGCCTGGGCAATTCGATAAGTACCTGTGGCAGATACCAAACTTCAGTTTTAAGCAGTACCTAACTTTCTTCAGATTAGTCTAATATTTGTAGCCTACACTTAAGCACTTCACACTCTCTTAGGATAATTTTTCCCACAGGAAACTGATCCTATAAGAAAACAGAATTCTGGTGAGCCCACCTTACTAGTCCTGAGTTACTCACTAACATTTTGGCATAACCACTGCAGTGGTTATGGGGCATGATGAAAGGTAAGCAGATTGGATGCAAATCTGTGTTCCATTATACTGTGAAATAAATGAGAGGTAAATAAGTAAATGCTAAAGAAAGTATCTTACAGTATGGCTGATCTGTAAATGCCAAATGGACTGATGAAAGACATTCTTTTAAATGTCAAACTGTCTTATGTGGGATAGTGCTAGTTGACATGTAGCATGTATAAAGGAAAGATAATTGCTATGGTATAATGTGAGAAATTAAGAAAAAAAAACTTTCGTTAATTATTTTTCACAGTTTCCCTACCATCGGAATGGCATCTATTTTTCTCTAAGGAAATCGGTCTTCAGTACATATTGAGTACATTATGGAATTTTAATAACATTGAGGAGAGGGTTGAAGATTATAGTTTAACAAATTCATTTATGCAAATTCCATATCCTGTTAGTAAATTAATTATGTTTAAGGTTTGCAATGTCTTGATATTTTCTCATTAAATATTGGCTTTATTACTATTATAAAATATAAAGACTAACTTCATAATTGATCAATAGATAGAACACATTCTCCTGTGGACTCTTGTAAAGAATTGATTGATTGATTGAGTTGGTATCTCACTCTGTCGCCCAGGTCCACTACCCCAATGTGGACCTGCTCGGCTCTAGCGATCCTTCCTTCTCAGCCTTCCAAGTAGCTAGAACCACAGGTGTGGACTACCACTCCTGGCTAATTTTTTAAGTTTATTTATTGTAGAGATGAAGTCTTGACAAGTTGCCCAGACTGGTCTCGAACCCGGGGGCTCCCAAAGTGCTGGGATTACAGTCTGACCCACCGAAACTGGTCATTTATTTTTCTACTAAGTTTATAAAGAAGAGATTGTTCTCTATCTCACAATTGTATGTCATATGAAGAAATAACGGCATGTTCAGGGTGAATTAATGTTTAAAAAATCTCTTTGATCGTGGAGGTTGAGTGCCTACTGCAGGATAGGGACTAAGATACAGAATTTTATTTATCATCTTTTCAGTATTAAGTAAAATAATAAACCCATTTGCCAGGACTCTGGAAAGCTGAGTGCTATTTTTCATAAAGTCAATAAATAAAGCCGATGATCTTCATCTTCTCTAGCTAATATATTGGACCCTTATTGGATCTAGTCCCACAGCTAGTAATTTCCAGAACTGGGATTCAAACCCCAAATTTTTTTTCTTCAAAGCAAATGTATACTTTATAACAACAGCTTACCTCACTATCCTGTATTTAATTTAATTTATCTTTCTTGCTGTGATCTTTTTTACTCATGCATCCATAATGTCTGGATGGTTTAAATTAAATTGGGAATGTATAAATTTTGTCATTAAAATATAATATATGTGTGTGTGTGTGTGTGTGTATACACACTCTTCGTTTTTTTGCTTTTGAGGAAGAATCCATTTTCTTTACATAGGATGTGCTGTTGAACTTTAATTTGGGTACATAAGCCTTGACATTATGTGATTTGTAGACTTGAATTATTATTGGTTTCACCATTTCAATGCATATGCATTTATTTTCCCTCTGTTCCCAGGATCTCCACTTATTTTATATACTTATTCCTTTTATATGTTAAAATGGATTAGGGTATTTTTAAAATAATGCATAAATGTGAAATTGAATAGCAACCTTTAGTAGGGATAATAGACTTTAGCTAGGAAATAAAGTACACTGTGAAACTAAATATTCCTTAAGGAGGAATCCTTACTTGGCCTATTCATGAAACCAATTTCCCAGGACAGCTTCTTAGTTGCTGCTAACCCTTGTCAGGCCTCCAAGATCAATGGCTGCATATATTAGAGACTGAACAAGTTAGAATATGCTCAGAGATCCCTTGCACACCTGACTTTTTTGGCAGCAGCTCAAGTTTTGACATCATGAATCAGCACAGTTTGCTCTTTCAGAGTCTAAGCTTCTGTTCCTCCTTCCTGGTTCTCTTCCTCACGTCAAGGTTGTGGCTCGGCCTTTGTTTGGAAGCCAAGTGGCAAGATACATTTGCTCTCACTGTCAGTTACAGTAAAAAAGGCACATTAACCTGATTTTCCATAGAATTTACATATAAATTGACTTAACACAGGGGGTAAGTCAGTTCGAAATGGAACGCTTTTGGGATAGACTCAGTATAATATTGAACTGAAATTTTTCTCTAAGAAAGTTTTATTAATGGTCTTGCCATCTATCTCTTTTTGGGAAAGACTTTTCTCATCAGTGTTATCTTTTCTTATTGCCCCTTAAAAATATATCTGGTTTCAATTCCTTGCAGTGCTTGTGGTAATTCTCACAGCATAAATTAATAGTAATGTCAAGTATATTGTGTCCTTGCCTTTTTATAATCCAAAGGCTTGAACTTAGTGTCAATTGATTAGTCTTTTGACATCATTACTTTTCGCTCAGGCATTCCTGTTTAGCATTTTAGTCCAGTGTCAGTCTATACAGAGTAAAATATAACCTCTGTTTTTGTGCTTGCATCCCAGTGGGTTGGTTTATAAATTTATAACTCAGCATGTTGATTTAAGTGGTAGAAAAACTGGCTCTGTTTCAATAAACATTAAATTGGCTTATCTTAAGAGAGAAAATAATTTTTTGGAGTACATTTTGCACATAACATGCTTTATGCTAATTTGTGTACTTTTTAATGCCACTGGAAATTTTTTGATTTTTTTTCTTTTATGGTTTTGAAATTCAGTAGATAGTCCTTTAGAGAAATATGAGAGCAAGACATTTGGGAAGGAAACTGTCATTTTTTTCCCCTCTGCTCTGTCAAATTTGACATTTTTTCCCCCACTTGATCTTGAAATACTAAATATCTAATAGTGGATAGAAAAGGCTTAAAAATTATTAGCAGGATGAAGCAACATTTGGGTTAATGGAAAAATCTAGGGATTTTAGTGAAATCCGGAATATATATACCAAACAAAAGAGTCCTCACTTTCATTTGGCTGGGCAGGACTTTGGAAAAATATCATTAAAAGAATGTTAGCTGTTTTACATTGATTTCTATGTGGGAATGTTCAAAACGGAGAAAACACTTTGTCTTTTCCTATTTGTTTCTTTGGGCAACAACAAAATGTCTGGGGTTCTCATCAGATTTGTGTTTTATATCTGATTGAGTTTAGGTTCCTTAACTTTTTGAAATTTTAGGTGGTGAATATTGTTTATTTGACACAGAGATATTGCTCTCAACTGCAAATATTTTGGAACTGATGCTTTTATGAGGCCCCAGGGAGTGCCAGAGCTACTCTAAGTATATCCAAGGGTTTCAGTCTAACCTTTAAACTCATAAACTTCTCTGCCATGGTAGAGTTTACTTACACACTGGCAATGAACATGTTAGCACTATATACATCTGCTTTTGTACTCTGATATATTTTATATTCATGTTGACAAATGATTCAGTCAAAATTTGGGTATTATCTGGTTTATTTTAAAACATGAGCTATTTTATGAGCATTCTTAATTGAAAACTATGAACAAACTTCAATTATTAAATTTTGAGAATTTTAAAAATATAACAAGTTTTATGAACTCTGAGGTAGGAAATAACTGTTTAATCTAATTTTGCTTAGTGATATGTTGTGTTTTCTACTAAAATGCCCTCTATTAGACAGCCATGTTGAGTTTTTATTGATTAATTATGGTTTAATGATCAAATGTTGACATTGACATATATTCTTTGATCTAGTGTTCAATTGTGACAAGAATCTTATAATTACATACAAGATTCTTCATGGTATAGTGTATTTTAAAAATTCACTAATTAACCTATTTTATCTAAAAAACTCAGTGACTGATTCTTTTCAGTTTATCTTTGGAATTTATGAATTATTGGCTTGTATGCCAAAATAAAATTTTGAAAGTTTTTTGTAAGACAAAAGTTAATTAGATTGACTTTATTGTTTTACTGTGTTAAATTAATGTAGCAAGTGTTATAATATGTATAAGGCATTTTGCATACTTCAGTGTTAGTGTTATAGATTGGAAGGAGAAGGGAATCTAATGGCATACTATTTGAAGAATATGGAATTTATATGCATAAGATTAATAAGCTTATAAATATTTTTAAATAATTAGCAAGATTATTTATATTAGATACTATGTTATTAATCCAATAGTTAATTACTAATCTTTTAGGGACCTTTGCTACAGAAGAGAGAAACAGAAAATAAACTCAAATGCAAATTTTCTACTCACTTGACTTTATACACACTAATGAGAGTCTAATTTTATAAACAAATTTCTAAATTAAAACAGTGATATTAAGAGAAATGTGGTCTAAACAAACTGTCTTTAATAGGCATTAGAAAACTGGAGTTTTCCATTTTGCTGATGCATTACTAGCTGTGTTGGACAACAAACTTGATAGAACTAAGTTTCATTAATTTGACACGTGAAATAATTAAGGGAATTTTAGTTACTCTTCCAATTCATTTATTTTGAAGGATACATTTTTAAAGATATTTATGAAACGGTATGTCATTTTGGCTTGACATTTAGTATATTGAAATTTTTTCTTTCTATTTTTAACGATAGTCTTTGTTCTTCAGATTTTGTGTGTACTGAAATGAAAGCTCAGGCAAGCCTTTTGTCTCGAGATAACTATAGCTTTCACACCAACTATTGCTGTGTTTCTATGGAAACTGTGCAGGACTCTGAGGTATACAGGTTTTAGTCCAACGATACACAGTGATAGCCAGAGGTTTTTTTCCCCTCCATTCAATGATTTTAACATCTAATTGTGGTTTCAGTTGTTCACTGAAAAATCCAAATAAAATTCCATTACTTTTTCCCTCAAGTTACATATTATGTATATGTATTTTGTATCAAATCAGTGTTATTTAGCATGTGTTTCTATTATTTTTTAAAGATGTTTTTATAAATACAAAAATCAACATGTACCTTAAGAATTGTCCTTTTTGTATCAAATAATAATAATTCCTTAAATTTGAATGCCGAGATATCACTTCATTTTCAGTTTCACTCTATCTATGCCAAACAGGTTCTAGTCCAACAAGAGCATTTTCTATATTTACTATAAAGATGAAATGGTAAATCTGGAAATAATTTCAGAGCAAGTAATGTGTTCTATTAATGACTTTGAATTTATAAGAATACAGATTTTCTCCCCTCTCTGAATCTTGAATGGTGTCTGCTGATCTTATTCTTTGACATGTAATGACGATGGTAGTAATTAATAAGCCTGGAACATAGAAAATCATTCTCTGGAAAACACATCCAACTGGTTTTCAATATGCATGACAGCCTGCAAACATTTGGCTGGGAAACATATATGAACTGGTGGTAAATATTCATAGGGATGGATGAGTCACTACCAGAGCATCATTGGGTAAGGATTTTCAAAATGAAAATTGTACGAGCAGAAAGAGATTGGCTAATTAAATACTCATAAAAGGCTTTTAGTGTATTCCAGTAGCCCTGGCCAAGACCTTAGGTAATTATTGACCAAGGGGGTTCAGAGACAATTCAAGATGCTTTGAACTGTAGGCACGTTACTTTATATTAATTGGACTTGCCCTGCTTCCATTTGATTTCTAAATGCTATATGATTATGTTTTCTTCGATATGATGAATATATATTCTCTGTCTTTCTCTCTTTTTCTCCCCAGTGTAGAAAGAGTAGGTAGAGAGGGAAAGTATGGAGTTCTATGAATCATTATAATAAGCAGAGAAAAGGAAGTTGGGTGCTGAGCTCAAAAGAATGAAAAGTGAGACTAGAGTCTGTCCTGGGTGATTTCTCTTCTTTTCATCCTTACTTGTGTTTTTCTTTTTTCCTCTTTCCCCCAGAGGGAGTGGATGGAAGCCCATTAGGAAGACCTAGGGTTCAAAACTCAGCACAATGATAGGAAGGAAGGTTGGCTGGTCTAAACAGGAATGATTTGGATTGAGATAGGCTTAGATTCCTTTCTCTGTGATCCATTTGTGGCATTTCTGAATGAAACACTGGTGATACAGGACATGACAGAGCTCTTTGTCAGCGATGCACTTTTGTAAGCCTGTGTCATTCTTCTTCCACATCTCTTCATCCTTCAGAGCCCCTAGGATGTCAGCCTTTCCTGGTGCTTTTCCTGTAACCAAAGCGTCTTTCAAAGTTGCTTTTGCTCAAGATTCATCTCTCTTTCCAATTAACAACTAGAATTTACTGGGGATAATAACAAGAGCAGTGTCCTATTTGAAGTAACTGATAATAGATGGTGATTGACAGATATGGTGACTTAGTATTAAGGGGTGTATGGACTGAACAAATATAGCCCCAACAATAAGAAGGAAGGTGGAAAACAGTCCTACGATATCTTTTCCCTTTCCCAAGTGATTGACCTGTGATGATTAACATAGGTATGCTGAAAGAAAAAGAACAGATGGGGTAATTCCTAGGAATGCCCAGGAGAAAATGCCAGAAGTAAGGGTCTGAGATAAGTCTGGTGGCCACTCACATCGATTAAAAATTAATTCAGATTAATGTTAAACAAAATGAAATTCTGAAGGAAGGTAGGTCAGTGGGCTTGATGAGATGATGTCCAGGCAAAGCCACACCATAGACTCAAAAGAAACAAGGAGGGATCGTGTCAGTTTTGTTCACTGTTGCACATTATTTCTTCACTCCTTGCCTATCGTGCATGGTAGCAGTAATACACATCTTTGAATTAATGAATAAATGAAGCGCCCATCTATTGGGCTAGTTGCAATGTAATCACTGGCACTGCATTTTCTTTTCGTCTGAATTTTATTTGTATTTTCATTTTATTTTCTCATACTTTTATTCTGTTTTATGTCTTCTAATCATCAAGTATGATGTTTAGCAAAATTCTTACTAATGAATTGAAAACATTCAAGGCACTGGAAAACCTGAAGCGATAGGAGTGATCAAACCCAATTTGAATGTGTCAAAGATTACGTGAATTGGTTGCAGGGTTGGGGAACGGGCAGCCGGAAAAGAAGCTAGGAGCTAGGAGACTACAGCCATAATCAGGTGAGATAGATTAGGCTAAACAGAATATTTCTTAAAATATCCCCTCTTCCTCAAGACACACACGTACACGAGGGCAAACAAAGAGGCATAGCATGTATGTGACACGTAACTTCAAAAATCTCGATATTTTCAATAAGTACTCTCTTTTGCTAACTGTTTTATTCCTCCAAAGGTCCAGGAAGGAGCTCTCAGATTAATACTGATAAATAAGTAAATAAGGGACGCACCATGGAGGAAGTAATGTTGGGAGAAATCTGCTAGTTTATTATGAATGACAACATTGGGGAGAGCTGTGTAGAGCGATAATATCAGTCCACACAGGTTAACACCCAAGCATACCAAATTATGGCTGATAAACTAATAGAGAGGCATTGAAGATGCAGTAGGGGACATTTGGAGTAAGGTCATTGGTGAGATGGAAAGAATTAGGACTTGGCAGGGATATCAAAACTCGGTCTTTAGAGACTGGACCCAAATGGGGAAATTTTGAAGGGAAGGTTTTCCTAGCATAAATGTAGCACGCGTATGATGCTGGAGGAAGAATATCTAAAGTAATTCAATATGAGAACATAGAGTGAAAAGAAAAAGGTGTCAGAGAGGAAGCTGGACAGCTAAGCAAGGGGCAGATCACTCTGGCATTTATAAACTTGAAATTCGTTCTGAAGCCTGGGAAGCTTCTTAGAAAATGCATTAATAACATGAGTGATATGCTAAAGTTAGCATTTTGGAAATGTCATTCTGGCTGCAGAGTGATGTAATTAAGAGCCAAGAGATTAAAGGTGAGCAGGAATGGTGGCCGCAGGGCTATTAAAAAGATCTAGGCATCTCTCTCACAATACTGTACTGAAGAGTTAATATAATTGGCCAAAGGTGCTAAAATAATTATATCACTCTGCTGCTTTCTATTCTTCTTTCTGAATATTCTAGGAGAATGTCACATAGGGATGAAATTCAGCCATTTAATGAGACGGCTAATCTACTGAGACTAGCTACAATTAGTCTTTGCTTTAATCCATATTTTAATATTTCTGGACATTAATTTTTCCACTGGGGAAAAAAAACCTGTAAAAAGTATAAAATATAATGGAATGACAACAGTTATCAGGCAAGTTTAGCATTACTGTAAGGGTGGTGGAACATGGCCAGGCCTTCTTTGGGTCCAGTGACTAATTAAGCAACAGAGTGTGGGAATAGATCATTTATTTAGTAGGCAGTGGACCCTTGAGTGCTGTCCTGGCCCCTCTCCCAATCTCATGGTCTGAAAGTTGACCAGCATGCAGCCCTAAGGTCCCCAGACCTGGCAGACACTGGACTGTTTGGATCAAGGACCGTGGAACACTAGGAGGAACACAGGGAGCCACTGGGGAGATGTGACCATTGCCTTGTATCCATGAGCTCATCGTTATCTTTTGCATGAAGTGTTTACTAATCTGGTTCATCATTCTCTCCCGACTTCAAACCCAGACTGACTGACCTTGGTGTCTAATTCAGTCAGACATTCCTAAAAGTGTTTTGTATATTATTTCATTTAACACTGTAAGGTAAATGTGTGTGTGTGTGTGTGTGTGTGTGTGTGTGTGTGTGTGTGTGTGTATGTGTATACATATAATCTAGGCATCTCTCTCACAATATTGTACCTAACAGTTAAGATATCTATCTATCTATCTATCTATCTATCTATCATCTATCTTCTTGCTTTCTTGATGAGGTTGAGAAAGATTATGTGGTTTATCCAAATTCACATCACTACTCATTTGAAATTTTCATTGAGAACTCAAGATTTAAAACCATGATTGCTTGGAAATAGCAATATAAAACCCCAGTTAATAAACTACCTTTCCATTAGCATTTTATTATTTAGGAATATAGTGGATATTTCTAGAAACTACCCTTCAGATTGTACCTTATTCTCTTATCTTTATCTTATCTTCTTTTTATCTACATATGTATGTCTATATTTACTTCTAAATATTAATATTCAGAATGATACATGGTGCCAAATATTAGATTCTACTTTCACAATACATGTAAGTATAGCCTCTTGCTCAATAAAATTTCAAAAATGTGTTAACTATTTTTATTAGGTCACAAATTAAGTTTGTAGGAAGTGCATCATTTTTGTCCATTTTTACCTTAACCCTCACCATTTCTCCTTTATCGTGCTTGTGTTTAATCACTCTATAGAACTACATTTTTAAGTGTTTCTTCTGTTTTCTATTTGCTCTAGCAATCCTTAAGACTCCAAGAAATGCAATAATTCATTGAGTCTCCCTAATAAGCAACACCATCTTCCTAAATTTGTAATATATGTCATCCAAGACATCTTCTACGGAAAGAGTTTATATCTTCTTCCAGTAGAAAAAACCTGGAAGGCACAATCTATTTCATCAGTAACACAAAACTGATATACTTCCTTCCTAGAATGCTTCGTACTCTTTTATACAGCATGTGCAGTCTAAAATTAGAGTCTTTTTTAAAACCACTTTCAAACATTTCATATAGTTTCTCTCTCTCTTAATCAAATGAAAGGTTTTTTCTTAAAATTATACTTGTCAAATTGAGCACCATCACGCTGTAATTAAGTAGTAATTCAAAGTCAGATGATAATTAAAACAGAAAATCTTTTACTTTCTAGATAACCGTGAAACATATTGTTGTTTCTTATTGGAAGTTTCGATTTAGCTGTGTTTTTACCTTGTTCTTAGGGTTGAACTCAAAATACTGTCCATTTTGAAAAATGCCAACTAAGTACTGCAACCCTTAGACCCTTAAAGAATATGATATTCACTTGAATGTCCCAAGTAGGCTACCTGCTTTTATTATATCTGTATCTGTAATACGTGGCATCTGAAACATCTTCTACACAAAGAGTTTATAGCTTTTCCCAATGACAGAAACCTGGAGTCCTTGGTATGTTCTAGAGTGAGACATCCTCTCTACATCAGCATTCCAACTCTATAGGTGACAAGCCTGTGTCTGCTGAACACACTTAAGCAAATTCAAACTCTAGCTAGTCTGTGTAATGTCTAAATTAGAAAAAAAATTATAATATTTCTGAAATGCATCAGTTCCTGAGGGCCAAAGCCACACCTAAAGCCATCTATTTGATTTGAGGGTGCATGTAGGTGTGTAGTTAATTTCATGAAAAATCTCCTTTAGTAAAGCAAAATGTGAAAAGATAATTTTTTTGCTGAAGGAATGCTTTCTAAAATATGTTTAACTTCTGGTTGAAGGTGGGACAGTGAATTTGTAAAGGATCTTTTGAAGTTTTAATGGCAAAGCAGCCCAGTCAAGGGTTTCTGGTTTTGGCAAAGGTTTACCGTATGTAGTTGCAAGCACATTTTTCTTGGCCAGGTGACAAGTAGTTTTCATGTATAGAGGAATCATCTTCCTGTCCCCCACAGGAGTGTCACCTCCCCACAACATATGTAGCTCTATTCTGCCAAAATGGGACAGATTTTTGAATCTTGGCTTTCAAGAGCTGTTCCATCTGTATCTCATGATCTTTTCTATAAATTTTCTAACTTCTTTTAAAAGAATAGTATGTATCTTCAGGAGAATTGATGTGCCCACTGAATATTTAAACAGTTCTGATAGATTTTATTTCAAGAAAATGTGCTAGAGTCATTAATTATAAAAAGAAAGAAAAGAGAATGTAGCAGTCGTTATTTTTTACTGCATATTCTTTTCATGCCCTGAAAGGCAATGGCTGATAGCCAAATAGTTTGGCTCATCAACTGCTCAAAAGGTTATGATCAGAGGGGCAGATTCAGGAGTAGATAGTAAGTGGAGAACTGACGTTCTAACACACCACTGGAAAACGTGATTTGCAGACAGCACTGCATCAAGTGATCAACTAAATCTACTTAATTTACAAATTGGTATATTAAAGGCAATCAGTTACAATTGAGTCTGAAAAAAGAAAAAAAAATAGCAAAATGAAGCGAGTGACCAAAACTCAACAGATTAGTGTAAATTGAAATTGCATTAATTGGAATCACTCATGTAATTTGGATTGACATTCTTCGGATTTTTTTTCCCCCAGATGGAGGCTTGTTTTTCTGAGTATTGTTTTCCTAAAAAGATTAGACCTGTTGCTTCTGAGGATCAATTGCGTTTGCAACTATTTTATTTTTATTTTCTCCATCTATAAAACTTTGGAGCCAAAATAAAATTAATGAAGTCACCCTCCCTAATTTCTAACGTTTTGTGAAAATCTTAATTAAGTAAACTATTTTAGAGACCAAAGAATAATGTTGACTTAAGTGATATATGACCTTTCTACTTAAGAGAGGATTTTTTTTTCTTACTCTGAAAGCCGCACAGTGAGCTAAAAGTCTAACGTGAGAGTGAGTGATTATACAAATAAACAGCAAAAAAGTGAAAATAATAAACCGCTTTAAGTGCTAAGAACAAAATGAATTCAGTTCACTTCAGCAAGAAGCACTGGGGCACCCTCTTTGTGATCGGAGGCCATGACATATGGGTATAGACTTCAAAGATGAGCCGGAAGTTGTTAAATGGATAGGTGATGGCGGGGAATTAAGACAGTGTTTGGGAAGGTTCTAGAACAATATGTGGCAAAGTAGATGCTGACAAAAAGCTCATATTGCTGAAACAATATGAGGATAGTTATTAGATAAATTTGGGGAGCAAGTCAGAGATTAGATCATGCTGACATTAATTGGTCATGTTGAGGACTGAGATTTTAAGAGTAGCAGAAAGTCTCCAAAGGGTTTACAACAGAGATGACATCATGGGCACAAGTACACAGTTAGATGGATAGAATAGATCTAGTATTTTTGAAAAAGTATGGTTAAAAACGTTTTTTGTATATTTCAAGACAGGTGGAAGAGAAAGAACTGTAGTATTCTCAACACAAAGAAATGTTTGAGGTGATGAATACCCCCGTCACCCAGATTTGATCATTGCCCCTTGTATCCATGTATCCAAATATCACAAGTACCTTAAAATAGGTACAGTTATGCTGTATCAATTAAAAATAAGTACATTCTTAGGAGAGAGAATCCCTTCAATATTTTTGGTGGAGAATACATTTGAGATGGTAGAGATGGGAAAGAACAGTCAAGTAAAAGGTGATAGTGATTTGGTCTAGTCTAAAGTCAGCGGGAAGAAAGAAAAGTAGAAGAGTGCTATTTTGCATTTGGTGTGCACAGAATTTGAAGATGGAATTTACATCAGTAATGAGGAAAAGTGTGTGTGAAGAATTGCTACCAGGCTTTGGCTGGGTCACTAGAAGAATGGCGTTAATGGAGAAGGTCAAGGAAAAATTTAATGTGAATGTAGAGATAAAAAAAATTCCATTTGGGACATATTAAGTTAGAGATGAGCACAAGATATCCAATTCGATATGTCAAGGAGTTTCTTGACTCTCAGTGCTGATATTGTGTTACATTTTTAAAACTCAGTGAGTCTTGTGCTTCCTTGAGGATACAAACATTATCTTTGGGATGTGAAGGATGAATTCTATATTGGAAAAATATTTTTCCTGTTTAGAATGAGAACGGTTTTCCCTAAATCTTATATTTTTATTTTTTTAACTTTTATTTGGTAAAGAAACTTATCATATGACCTACTAGGGGAGACCTCTCTCCAAAACCAGAAGTATCTTTTGGAGGCAAGTCCCTTGAAAATACAGACTTTCCCTACAAGGTAAGTCTTCTAAGAACCCATCTGTATCGGTGTACCAGCTAGCATTTTTGTGAGAGGCTGCATTGTGGAAAGAAACGTCTTGAGCTGTGGTAAGCAGATGTCTGGTTCTTCCACCTTGACAATGCACTTGTCCACACTGTACTGAGAGTTCAGCAGTTTTTGACCCAAAATGGCAGGAGCCCTATGCCCCATCCTCCTTATTCATCCAATCTTGTCTCAAGTGTCTTTTTGTTTTTTCATATGAAAAATGTCCTCAAAGGGAAACATTTTTCTGATGTGGAAGAGATGAAACAAAAAAACAGCAGAAGCACTAAAAACATCAAAATTTATGAGTTCAAAACTGTTTTGAGCAGTGGAAAAAGTATCTCAATAGGTGTATTGCATCAAACAGAAAGTACTTTGAAGGTGACTGAGGTTTAAACATGTAATAATAAATCTGCAATTTTTAATAAATAAATTCCAGGTTTTGGGGGGTCTCCCTCTTGCATATGTTGTCTTTAAAAGCAAGCAAAATGTACTGCTAAAGTAATAGTCAAAGGGTAGAAACAACCCAAATGCCCATTAACTGATGACTTGGTAAACAAAATGGTATATCCATACTCTGGAACCATATTCAGCTATAAAATGAAGTACTATTACATGCCATTAATACAACATGGATGGATCTTGAAAAGCTGAGCTAAGTGAAAGAAGCCAGTCACAAAAGCACATATATAGCATGATTTCATTTATGTTAAATATCCACAACAGGCAAATCCATAGGGTCAGAAAGTAGATGAGCCTTTGTCAGGTGTTGTGTGTGTGTGTGGGGTGGGGGCGGGTGAGAAACAAGAAGGAACTCTGGATGGGTACGCCATTTACTTTTGAGATGATGAAATGTTCTGGAACTAGATAGTGGTGATGGCTGGACAACAGTACAGAGTCACTCAATACACTAAGTTGTACACTTTAAAATGCTGAATTTAATGTGTGTGTATTTTATCCCAAGGATCCAAGTAATATTTTATTTGATCTTGTTATTTATTGGCTAAAACAGCATTTCCCAAATCATGGTCCATGAGACTGCATGAGAAGGGTTTGCTGGAGAATGAGTGTGATAACACTAACTGCAGAACTTCACAAGTATGTTGTTCTATTCTATTAAAATGAACAGGAGCTTGAGGTTTTTTGAAATTGAAAACATACTATGGGAGAACAAAAATTAATTTCAAGGTCATTTATTTTATTTGCATATATAGAAAACTGTTAAGAAAAAAAAAACTGCCTGTTTTCTGATAATAATAGAAAATCTGATTCTATAAGAAATCAGTTGTTACTACTCAGAGTTTATCATTGGGACATATAGAATGGTCTATTTCACATTGTTAAATAAAGAGCCTCTCATTAAATAATCTGGGATTATTCTGCCTAATTGTGCTTTATTTCCTAAATAAACTGCATTCTCGAGGCCACATTGCAAAAAAATAATTTGACATATTAAATGGAAAGTGAAATTAATTTTCATTGATCATTAAGTGAGTTCACGCAACATTTAAAACCACAGAGTTTTGATAAATTGGTCAAAATAATGTGACTATTAAGATAGCGTATTATTAAAGGGAAATACTTGATGGCAATCACAGAAAGGAAACTAATTTCATATGAGCCAGTTGATGTTCATCCAGAAAGAATAGATTAGTTTTTAAAAATGTATTGAAAGTGGAGAGAGCCCTATGGAAAAAAGTATAGAGATTTCTCAAAAAAAAGGACTGCCCTGTGATCCCACTACTGTGTATTTATCTAAAGGAAAGGAGATCAGTATATCAGAAGGCTATCTGTATTCCCATGCGTATTGCAACTCTATTCACTGTAGAAAAGATATGAAATCAACCTGTGTCCATCAATGAATGGACAAAGAAAACATAATGTACAAACACACACACATACACACACACACACACACAAATGCAATACTACTCAGTTATAAAAAATGAAATCTGTCATTTGCAGGGACATGAATGGAAGTGGAAGTCATTATGTTAAGTGAAGTAAGTCAAGTACAGAAAGACCGTGGTCTAGTAACTATCAAAAGGGCAATGGGCAGTGTGCAGTGGCTCATGCCTGTAATCCCAGCACTTTGAGATCTTATCACATTTTCACTCATGCGCGAAACTAAAAAAATTGGTATCACGGAGGCAGAGGGTAGAATGACAGCTATCAGAAGAAGTAAGTTCTAATGCTCATTTGCAGAGTAGGGGGCCCATAGTAAATGACAGTGTATTATATATCTCAAAATAGCTAGAAGAGAGGCCTTTCAAAAAGGTTTCCAACACATAGAAATCATAAATACTTGAGGTGATGGATACCCTAAATACCCTGACTTGATCATTATACATTCTATGCATGGACCAAAATTTCACATGTATCCCATAAATATGTATAAATATATCAATTTTAAAAGTTTTTTTTTTCTTAAATAGACCTTACAAAATTGTAACATACTGACCTTGACTTTATTTAAAGTTCTGGTTATTTTTCATCATGAATTTTTAACATTAGCTTTGCTTTTAAGAATATATTGCCAGCAGAGTACAATGGCTCATGCCTGTAATCTCAACACTTTGAGAGGTGGAAAAAAAAAGTGGAGATATCTCTGAAATGAATTTCAAAACGTTTACAAAATGCTGGGCATGGTGGCTCACGCCTGTAATCCTAGTACTTGGGGTGGCAGAGGTGAGAGGATTGTCTGAGACCAGGGTCCAAGACCAGCCCGGGCAGCATGGCGAGACCTCATCTCTACAATAAATCAAGAAAAATTAGCTGGGAGTGGTGGTGTGCACCTGTAGTTCCAGCTACTTGGAAGGCTGAGGCGGAAGGATCTCCTGAGCCCAGCAGATCGAGGCTGCAGTGGCCGTGAGCGTGCCACCGGCCTCCTACCTGGGTGACAGAGTGAGACTCCGACTCAAAAAAAAAAAATTTGCAAAATGTATTGAAAGTCAGTGGAAAATGTATGAAAAACCTTCCGGAAGCATTTATTTTTATAAAAGCTTTTTTAAAAATAATTCACCTATATCATTCACCCACTTAAAGTTTACAATTCAGTGGTTTTTAGCACACAGGTGGCCTTGTGAAACCATTACCACAATCTAATTTTAGAACATTTTATTACTCCAGAAACAATCCCCCTACCCATCAGCAGTCACTTCCCAATTCCCTCCCACTCGCTCAGTCCTGGGCAACCACTAATCAATCTACCGTCTTTCTCTGTGGATTGGCAGCATCTAATTTAAAGTAGTAATCTACTTTGTTTATTTCTATTGTTCTTAGTATTTGAATTAAGATCTCACTCTGGTGGTGGGGCGTGGGGGAAGGGCGGGAAGAAAAAGCAATCCTCTGCTCTTGTCCTTGAAACAGGCATTGTTATCTGTGGCCACTTGCAGGGATGCTTGTATGTTCTCATTTTATTTTGTTTTTCCCTCTGAAAACCCCTCCCCCATAATATTTTTTAATCAAGTGTCTTTTAATAATATACGTGAGTAATATCTCACCTGCCTAGAAATGAATACTTAGATTTGGACATTTAAATCTTTGATTAGTCTAACATCCTGTATTGATTTCAGTCAGAGTTTAAATGCATTTCATAATGAACATAACAATAATCAATAAAAGGTTAGCCACCTGGCACTATGGTGAATTTACCCTTATAGGTCCAACATTTGACATACTGTACATATTAGTGCTAGTCTAAATGCTGCTGAGTGAATTAATGGAAGAATAAAGGAATGAGTGAATAAAAATGTGGCAAAAAAATTGTTATATGAACAAGATACTGATATATTATTAATACCAGTTATAAGATACACTTAGCTGAATTTCTTTTGTGGTTGTTCATAATGTTACATGTCATTTCTGCACTATATTAAAGACTTGGCAAACTGTTATAAAATGCATCCTAGGGGTCAGGTGACCATAGAATGTATGAGGGAATTCAAAGCACATTAAGAGAGGACACTTACATCTGAAAAAACCCTAATATTTTTTGATATTAAAAGCTTATTTGTCTGGTGAGAAACTGTTGATCTTATTTATCATGTTCATAAACTAGAAACGGTCAACTAATTTAGATTTTATAATTTTTGCCTTTAATTTTTGTGGATGGAGAAACATTACTCAGGTGAGTTATATTCATTTTTTAAATTGTTAGTGTTATGAATTGTTAAATTATACATTTTCAAATAGTTTTACTTCAAAATCTGAACTCTGTTACCTAATTATTTAATTGTGGCAAAACAGATAAAAACAATTGAATAAAAGTGTGTCATTTTTGTGGACCAATGTCTGCCTGAAATATTGGTAGAAAGATACTGCTGTATTCTAACAGAAATACCATATTAAATTATAGTAACACTGTCATTTTTTTTCTACATAAATTTATTGAGACCATATTGTATGTAGTGGCACAGTGGCTACAATCTTGGCTCTGAAGTGAGGTTACCTGTTTCTAGCTCTGTATAGGTTTTAACTACTGATTTTGAGGACAAGTCTTTACTTTTCAAAATTATACATGAGTTTGTGCTAGTAAATTTGGGATAAGAACAGCACCTTTCTTAAAAGTTTTAATGAGGATTAAATGAAAAGTCTCTAATACAAGACTTGGCATATAATAAGCTTTCAATAATTGTTAGCTATTATTCCAATGTCACAATCATTCTGAGGTAGTCAATATGTCTTTGATCTATCACTCAGAGACACCCAGACAAGCATCTCTTATTTTAAAAGTCTTTTTATTCTCCAGTTTTTATCCCCACCAAAAAGGTCTTGATATATGTATTTCTATATCTATCCTTATCTATCATCTATCTATCTATCTGTCTGTCTATCTATCTATCTATCTATCTATCTATCTGCCTGCAGTTAATGACTGAATAATTCACTATTCCCAGAGTTCTAGATGTATAAATATCCCCTACAGTTTTCAATTCATATTAAGAGTATTTATTTTTTCCTCTATAATTTTTATGTAATTTATAATCTGCAATGGAATCTTGAATTTAATCTTTATAATCTGCATTTGAATATTCAGTTTAATCTTAATGCTTTAAACATATTTCATCAACTGCAGAGTCTTTTGAGTACATTTTTGTTCAATGCTCTAGAGCTCCATAATGTGAAGAGATATAAGAATTTAAAATAATTCCCCAAAGCATGTTGTATTGCTTGTCTGTTCATCTTTTCTCAGATGCCTTCTCAGAGAACTGCACGTGCTTCTTTAGCTTCAATATCTCAGTGTGTAATTCAATAATCACCAACCTGTTCTTCGGAAGTCATTATTTTGTCTTCTTGTTGACTCGTATTCCTTCAACTTCTGCTTAGTTTGGTTTCCATTTATCAAAGTCACAAAGATCACTGATTTTTCTGATGGAAATCATCATCATAAAGCAGATAACAGGTTAGGAAGCACCCATACAGCCACCACCATCAAATAAACAGATATTTTCTTCAGTCACTAACAGTGAGAATTGCAGGCTCAGAAGTGTCTTCTGAATCATCTGCAGCTGACATGCTGGCACACAACCTCATAGTTGATGAACAATTTAATTTTATACAATATTATTTTTATCATTTCACTATTTGTTGTGTGCTAGACATTGGAAACACAGTCCAGGTCCTTACTCTCAAGGAGAGCAGACTCTAGCAATTTTAGTGACTTAATTTGCTACAGAATGTATGAGATGATCTGCCTTGACTAGATGAGCATGAATATGGAAATAAAACCTGATGTTACAGTCCCTTTTATGAACGAAATAGAAAACCAACTGTTTCCTGGGCACTGGAGGTAAAACTGCATGTTTGGTGTATAGAGATTTTGCATCCTTGCTGTGCCCCAGCAGAGGACAGCAGGATGTATTCATCATCTTGTGCTTATTTTTATGTACAAGGACTTTCATACTGTTACAACCCTGGGAGCAGTCTCAGAAAAACATTCTTTGTTTTTGTAAATCCAAAGAAGTTTTCTTAATATTCCTTTCAGCATCTATAAAAGGCAGTCCATTTCAGATCTAATTTACTATTTACTCACTGGTGGATCAATTGATACCCTCTCAATATCTTCTAAAGAACACCCCATATTTATGTGGTGCTTTACAGTTAGAAATATGTTTTACATATATAATCACATGCTTGGAATTGGTGAAGTCAACAGATTTTATTGAGTCTAGCCAAACTAAGACTTTCGACATATCACTTGCTATTCCATATTGATGTCTCCAAAGTTATATGTTTTTTTTAATGAGAAAGCAGAATGACTCTGTTCTTCTGCCATTTCTTTTTATTTTTAACTTTTAAAATGGGAATAGAGTAAACAAGAGAAAAGATTACTTACTAAGCACTTTGATTTTACGCTCCAGCCCTGCGCCTGGTGCTTTAAAATAAGTGATACCTATTTTAATCCTCACAGTAGCTCTTTAGAGATGATCCAGTTTAACAGTTAAGGAAACAGAGATTTGGAGAGGATACCTGGGTTACCGCAGGTCACTTCACAGGCTGGGGAGTGGGAGGCCACAGTTACCCGAGGCCTTCCCATCCCAAGGAGTGCACTCTTTCCATTGCCTGAGAGCACTTATTTACCATTCTCTAGCTTTGGTTAGAAATAAGAGATTAGGTAGCATATTTGTAATTATGTAATTATGGTATTTTAATAACGATAATAATAGGCTCTTAATCTACTTTTTATCCTGTTCTTGACTGATCTTTGCAAACACCTATCATCTGTAAATTTCCTTATTTAGTTTGGCTCCATGAAAGGTTCTTGGTTCAGTCAACCAAGTGTTACCTATCTTTGTTTTTGGACATAGGCCTGTTCCCTCTCCTTGTCCCTGTGGTATGCTTTCCTAACAAGCATATGGTTCTTTTGGATAATCTTCCCATTACATACCTTTCTCCATGAACTTTAAAATTAAGTCTTATAAGCCAATTTATCCAATCTTTCATTGTGCGAATGATAGGTTACATTCCTTGCTAAGAAATGCACTTTACGTTGAGACTCTGATACACACAACGAGCATTCATTTGGGACTTTATCTTTGCTAGGAGTACCACAGGGATTATGTATATTTCTACATGTGTAACTGATAATGGTTGTGTACCCTATATTCGATATTTACTGCTGTGCAACAAATTTTTGTGACATGAAACAATAGTAAGCATTGCTGTATCCCACAGTTCCTGTGGACCAGAAATGTGGGAGCGGCTTAGCTAGACAGTTCTGAATTTGGTCTTTAATGAGATGTAAGTAAAAGGGCAATGTGATCTGAAGTCTTAGGAAGGTCTGGCAGGGTTGGGCAACCCACTTCCAGGTTATTCACTCACTTGCTGATGAGTCGGTGATGGTTCTTGGTGGGAGGCCTCAGTTCCTCTCTGTCTGTGTGTTTCCTCAGGAATGCACATGCATCCTTGGGGCTTGGCTGCTGAATTCTCACAGCAGTACTGTGGCAGCAAGCCCCTGTATAAAGCTAGTCTTGAAAGTGGCACACTGTCACACAGATAAGACCTAATGCAATGTAGGAGGAAATTACATAAGGACATGAATACAGAAGCACTGGAAGCCATCTTGGCTACTACCCATCCACAATATTTGCCTTTATTGCTTTGCAACTCTTCCTTCACAAGATAAATAATATTTTCTTTATCCCCAAAGTTGCCTTGTATGTTTATAACCTCAGTTTACTTTGAGAAGCCAATATCTTCTCAAAGGGGCAATTGATTTTACTTGTGTTTTGATTGCTTACCACACAGGGTATTTTCCAATACCAAGTCAACAGTGCATGACTGTTCATACCTGCACATATTATTTAGTGAATTTTTTCCACTGCACACAGATGTTTTATAGATTCATATGTCTAACTCTGTGATTTTTTTCTAGATTACACATTCTTCTGCCTATGAGAGATTTCTACGTTTATATCCTAGTCACAACTCAAATTATGTCTACCTATGTTTTCCCTTCTACTGATTCCATGTCCTATCTTGTAAAACTCCATGAATGGCTTCACTATATCTTAGTCTCACAAGACAAGTATTGCCAGCGATCTGGGATTCTTTTTTTCTCCCTCACACACAATAAAGAAACCATTCACATTGTTTTGTGTGGTCTAACTTTTAATACCTTGCATATGTTCTGCATCCCCATTGCTTCAGTCATAACTCAAATCTTTAAGGGACTGTGTCATTAATCTCTAAATGTTCACTATTCTTTGCATCTTGCCATCACAAATTCATCCTTCAGTTATTCCAGTGCATTCTTCCAAACATGCAGATGTGAGCATAATTTTTCAATGCTTAGGATTTTTCAATGACTTCTTGCTACCCTGCGACATAACCTTACACTTGTTTTTTCCTTAAGTCTACCACTCTTTTCACCACCACATCTGACACCTTCCAGAACATGCTAGAACCCAATCACCTGAATAACCTGAAATTTCCAACACATCAAGACTTAGCTCCTCTGGTAACATGATCAGCCCTGAAAACATCTCTCCTCTTCACTTTCACTTACTAAACACAAATTAATTTATCAAGGCTGAATGCAAAGGTTATATCTTCTAGGAATGCTTTCTTTAAACTCACTTTACAACTGACACCTCCATGTCTTCAGTTTTCTCTTCTGATAACTTACAAACCTTCTGATGTCAATGACTATGACTTATTCTTTCCAAGTCTCCTGAGTTCATTGTAGTGACTGACACACAGACACCAGCAAGTAAATTGCTAGTAAATGGAAACAAAAATTCATTCATTTGACCTAGACGGATAGATATTCTTATTTGACTCATCCAGAAACACGGCCTAATTACCTACAACCCAGTAGGTTGTGTGTGGATGGTATTCCCCAAGAAATTATTCATTGGGCTTGCAGAGTACTCTTAACATTTGATAGGAAAAAAATCCTTTTTGTACAATTTTCAAATAGAAGCAAATTTATAATTTCTTTACCGCTAGACTGAACTTTTACACTTAAGGGAAAATTGATTTATTATAGATTTGATTATTTCATATTAAAGTGTGAAAAAATAAACATTTCAGTTACCCTGAACCTCAGTCCTTAAAAATGCTATTATTGATTGCATGGTTTCAAAGTTTCACTTTAGAACTGAAAAATCTGTTTTTGTCTTTGAAAACTATAATATAAATTTTATGTTTAATCTTCCTGACTGTATTTGAAACCCTAAACTTTTGATTATGTGGCATTCATGTAATTACAGAGAAAAAAATAACAATTTATTTTTGTATAACTAAGGATGCCATATTTATGTTTTTTTTTTTCATTTAAAACAGACTTCATTGCATTTGTCACATTGCCAACCAGAAATGCCATGTTGTTTCCACATTATTATTATTCTCTTTTTTTTCCCTGTAACTACAACAAATGATATTTCTCTGAGTTTTTACTTCATTATACACGAGTGAAACTATTAGAAATAAAAAATGTTAAATGTTTTATTTTGCCTTTACAATATTATTTAAAAAATTCAAATTACAGAAAAAAAATAAGAGATTTTTTTCTACTTTAGAGACACAGTTGAAAAGAGCCTAAGGCCAAAAAGGTGTGTAACTGTATATGTCTGTTTGTATATATGTGTGTTTGTGTGGGGGGTGTTGATGGAGAGGGAGGGAAAAAGAGAAAAATAGAGATTGGGATCTCTTTGCTTCAGAGCAACTAGAATACAGAATCAATGAGTATTTCATTTTTGTTGCTGGGGTAAAATTTGTGGACATTTGGAATAAAAAGCTGAAAAGGTGAAGACAACATAATTAACTGTATACTTTTGTTACTTTAATTAAATACATAATTTATAACACTGCTCTTGGCCTTGTCTTTGCCCCTGAATTAGGCATTCTATTTGTACATGAAACAAATGTGGACATATTTCCAGATATTGTCCTTGCATACGATCCCTCTGTTAGTCTGGGCGCTGTTATTGTGCTTTGAAGTAAATAACCATCAATACTGGAAAAAAAGTCTCCTAAAACAATGTTTAAGAATATGAGTCCTAAGATTTAACATTTGAGCATTTTGGTATCGTTATTCCTACTTAGATTAGAGTTTTGCAGTTGAACAAAATGCGCTTAAATTATGTACGTAGAAATGCAGAGTTAAGATGAACCCACTCATATATGGAGACTCAGAAGTTTCGGATGTTTGTTATCGTTAGATGTTGCCTTATCTTTTTTTGCTTAGAAATTATTTTGGAAATCGAAAGGATTGTGTTTTCCATGAGGCTAACATTTACTTTTCAATACTCTAATCTCTATCTATGAAACCGAAGGTCTTGTTTTCGTTGTCATTTTAACCAATTAAATCAATTAACAAAAGCACATCAAGGAGATTCTTGATTCAGCCAGCCAGGCACTTATCCACACATCATTATTCAACCACAGTTCATCCTTGCATTATTCAACCACAGTTCATCCAGTGTTCCAGTGGGAATTAGCAGGGGGTGGAAAGGGATTAGGATTAAAAGGCATCATTGAAATATCTGCTTATTAGGTTGAGAAATTGTGATTTACTAATATTTAAATAGGGGATTGGGAACATGTGAATTAATACAGTGGAGCATAGATTCTTCTAGGTGGAACAATCAGTGCAAGCAGAACACTGACAAGTAAACACAATTTTCCCTTAAGAAGACAGGACCTGCGGGGCACATTTGCTAAAGGAACAGTAGATGATGGAGCACCGAAAAGCTGGTGATGCTTCTTGATGCAGAAGGCACTGCATGGTCAGGTTGCTGGGGGTAGCATAGGTCTTTGCAAAGTAATGTGTGCTTTAATTGAGTCATACACTAAAAATGGAAGTAGAATTTTTAGAAAAAGATGCCTGAAAATCATATGCATGGTGGGTTGGAAAGTAAGGAAATTAGAATTGTGAAGACCATTAAGGAGGCTGTTAGTTTAAAATACAAGGGGACAAAGAGGTTGCTGTAATATAATGAAGAATGAGGATTTAAATGCCAAAGAGTAAAATTTCTCACTTAGTGAAGGGACTCAGATAATTGGGGCCTTGAATAAGGTAGCCTGTGAAGGTAAGATAAAATGGTTTCAGGGTTTATCAATTCAGTTAAAATTGTTTGCTAGTCAGGTTTCCTTTTAAAATGACATTCCCATTTTCATCCATAAAATATTATCTCCAGTTCATTTCACTTTGATATTTTTATTTGCAATCTGAGGTAGAAATATGTCTATGCTTTCTCTATTTATATATGAATTTTAGTAACCAGATTGAGTTATAGTTGTTTTCTAATCACTTTGAATAGCTTCCTTGTATTAAATATAAAACATCACTGGATATAATTTTTAGCATATTCAGATATATATTTCATGTTATAATGAACCCCCCTTTTCTGGTTATGAATAACTAGAGGATGCTGAACACAGAACATCAAATATTAATGATGTTGAACATCTCTGGGACTGCTTCATGCAGCATAACAGAGGGATAAGGTTGCAAATCTAAATCTGGAAGTGAGTTCATTTCTGTGGGTTTTAACTCTGTGTCCCATATGGGAAATGTAGACACTGTGCTTCAGCTCATGGGAATACTAATGGAATTGATTAAATGATACTTTCTAAAATTGGAGAACATTCTGTCTTTAGTTGTTAGCACATTGTCAAACATGAAGCTTTCCTTTCTAACCATTGGACTGATAGACGGCTCTCCCTCTACAGATGGAACCTTCACGCAGCTTTATGAAGTAAGCTGTTTCCTTGTCTTACTGTCCAGATTACATTCCCTTATCCCTTTTAGGAAAGGAAGTATCATAAACCAACAGGGAGATGGTCCAGAACACAATTTATGAAACAGAAAGAAGTCTTTGTCCTTGAGGATTTACTTTCATATAAGAGATACAGAAGCTAATGGAAAGAGAAAGGAATAAAAGCTGTTTTTCTCCAATTTAATGTGTCAAAAATTGATATTCTTAGCAGTGAAGGGTTTGGCACCAACCTTCAAACTCCAGGAAATATTTCTTCTGCCGGTCTTTCACTGACCTACCCTTCTTTCATGGAGCATAGAGGAAGGATCACTACATTCTACTTGAGGAGGACGAGAGGACCAAGAGTAACTGGTTTTGAAAGACTGTAGATATTAATGAGGCAAACATGGGAGAATTCCACGGAGAGAGAACATCACAGTCACAGGCACAGGCTTGTGAATACACTCTTCAAAGAGAGGAACTGTTTAGGGTGCTATCCATGCTGTCCACCAATGAGTTTAGACTCTAGCCTTACACAACTGGAAGGCCAAGAAAGACAATAAAGAACTTCACAGAGGGTGAAGGTTTGAAAATATTTGACTTTTAAACCATCATCTTTGACTGATTAACAGGCAAGGCCCAATGCAGGAAATGATGAGAGAAGAAATGATCTTTCTAAGCAAGAAATGACACACAAAATGGCAGTGAGATAGAGTCAGAGAGAAATTTAAAATATTACTAAAAATATTACTGGATAAAACAGTCTTAATGTGGTTCATGGGAGTGTTGAAACAAAGGAGATAAAACAGGAAGCCTCCATAGTTTTTCGCAACTGGGTACTCCCTGCTGCCATTAAACAAGACTGGAATCCAGAATAAAAAAATGCTTGGGAAGGAGGAGATAAGGTCAAATTGACTCCTGCTTCTTTTTGCAATACATCCTTTAAGATCAGAGAAAAATCTGCCAGCCGTTATTTCTAAGGTTGACATCTGCTTATGCATTTTATTTCTTACTTGCCATTAAATCTAGGACATTGCTCCCTCAATTATGCTCTCTGCAGTGTTTTTAAATTTTTCTTTTTTCTCCTCCCTGATGAAATATAAGTTCGCTTTCTCTGAACTGTAAAAAATAAACATATGGCCTCATGTGACTCTGGGTCACACTCTATTGTTCATGATATAATCACATATAACTATAACATTAATTCTCATTTCTCCACAATGATCCATCCTACATTTTGTACAAAATAGATTTTTTTTTCCTGCCAGATGAGCTGAAAAAAGCCCCTACCTCACTCCCTAAACCCCTGGAGACAACATCAGTTAACACTGCCGAATCTAAAGAATCTGCTGAATATAAACATGTCTAGTATATACAATGAAGTATGGTTAACATGAATACTTAGAATATCATAAGATTAGTAGCCAGAAAACAATACAAGGATATTTTTCCCTAATATGCTTGAGACAATAAGTAGCCATTCTAGGTTTTAAGGATAAATTTGAAAAATTAATACTATGTTTTCAATTGACTACAATGTCTACATGATTTCTACACCATAAATCCTAAAATGTAGTAATTTTATGCAATTGGTTTATTTAATGATCCAATATGTCTTCCACTTCTATGTTGCTAAATGCTATCATATCTTCATATTAATCTTTCTGACTCTTCAAAACATACAATTTCCCTATAGTTAAGTTTTCTGTTAGTGTTTTGAGCATTTAGAATCTAAATGTATGCAAGACTATACAAATAGGTCTTTCTTTTTTCCCCTCTGCTGATCACATCAACTCACATTTGCAATTTATTATAATTTAATCTACCATGGCTATTACAGAGGATTGCAAAATGTATGCTTTATTTGCAGATCATAGGTGAATTTTCCTGAAGGTTAAATCATAATAATATTTTGCTCTGGATGTCATCTGAAATGGTTTTAAAAGCTTTAGTTAAGAAAAAGCTGAAATGCAGAGCCCCAGCTTTTAAGATACACACACTTTTATAACTTCTTCCATGTTATCATGTTGACTTTGTCTCTAGGAGTTCTGGAGAGCTCCACTTTTCAATTTAAGTGTGCTCCAGTATACGTAAAGGTCTGGGCTTCTAGAAGTCATAAACCTTATGAGCTTCAAGGACTATGCCTTGGTTTCTAAATAGACCCACTTTGAATAAAGATCAGTGGATATTTTTAACAGAATGCAATTATGGAATCTGACCTTTATGTACAAAATAAAATTTTTAAGGTTTTGGGAATGTTGCCCATCAGGCAAGTGTGAAATGACGAGACCTGGAGAATGTAGTTAAACCATAAAGGACACAGAGGCATAAATGATGAGGGGGTGGCTTTTTTCTTCTCTGACAACACATGCTGGCTTACCAGCTGTGGGAAAATTGTTATAAAATAGTTCTCAGAAGGGTGTCTTAAAAAGAGGAACTCACACCCCAATTATCATGATACTTTATGTAAATATGCAAAAAACTACAGGTGATATGATGACACCCATCACTTTTTACATACATATTCATTATAGTGACATATAAAACTGTGAAGTTGTGGGGGTCAAACTATAAGGTTATACTTCATGCTCAGTATTTGAACAGAGAAGACATCATATAGAAATATAAATTATGTAAATTATCCTAAATAACATACTCCTACATATTGTAAAGCTATTTGCTGTCCATTTTAAAGCTAAATATAACATTTATTTATACAGGCACACCTCATCTCTTTTTATTAAGCTTAACAAGTGCTCTAATTTTTTTATAAATTGGAAGTTTGTGGCAACCCTGCATTGAGCAAGTCTATTGGCACCATTTTTCCAACAGCATGTACTCACTTCATGTGTCTGTGTCATATTTTGGCAATTCTCACAATATTTTAAACTTCTTAATTATTCATGTATTAGTCATGGTGATCTTGGATCAGTGATCTTTGATGCTGTTATTGCAATTATTTGGGAGCATCCCAAACTGTACCCATATAGGACAGAAAATATAATCAAGAAATGTTGTGTGTATTAGGACTGTACCAACCATTTCCCCATCTCTCTTCCTCTTTTTGGGCCTCCCTATTCCCTGAGACACAACAATGTTGAAATTAGGCCAATTCATAATTCAACAATGTCTGCTCAATATTCAAATGAAGGGAAGAGTTGCTTGTCTCTCACTTTAAATCAAAAGCTTGAAATGATTAAGTTTAGTGAGGAAGGCATGTTGAAAGCCAAGACAGGCTGAAATCTAAACTTCTTACACCAGTTAGTCAAGGTGTGAGTATAAAGCAAAAGTTCTTGAGAGAAATTAGAAGTATCACTCCAGTATATACACATATGATAAGAAACTGAAACAGACTTATTAATGATACGGAGAAAGTTTGAGAAATCTGAATAGAAGATCAAGCCAGCCATAGCATTCACTTAATCTGATCCCTAATCCAGAGTAAATCCCCAACTCTCTTCAATTCTCTGAAGCCTGAGAGAGAGAAGGATCATGCAGAAGAAGTTTGAAGCTAGCAGAGGTTAATTCAGGAGGTTTCAGGAAAAAAACGCCATCTTCATAACAAAAATGCAAGGTGAAGCATTGAATGATGGTTGGGAAGACCTATCATTGATGAAGGTGGCCACACTAAACAACTGGTTTTCATTGTAGAAGAAGAAGATACCATCTAGGACTTTCAAACTAGAGAGAAGAAGTCAATGGATGACTTCACAGCTTAAAAGGACAGGCTGACTCTCTTGTTAGGGGCTGATGACTTTAAACTGAAGCCAGTGTTCACTTAACATTCCAAAAAAATGTAGAGCCCTTAAGAATTATGCTAAATCTACTCTTCCTGTGCTCCATAAATGGGACAAAAAAAAACCCCAAAAAAACACTAAATATTTTAAGGCTACTGTTAAGACCTACTGCTCAGAAAAAAATATATAATTCTTTAAAAATGTTATTGCCCAATGACAATGCACTTTGTTTCCTAAGAATGCTAATAATGATGTGCAAGAAGATTAATGTTTTCATGCCTGATAATATAGCATCCACTTTGCAGCCCATGGATCAAGAAGTAATTTCAAGTCTTATTATATAAGAAATGCATTTTGTAAGGCTATACCTGCCATAGATAGTGATTACTCTGATGGATTTAGGAAAGTAATTAAGGACATTCTGGAAAAGATTGACCATTCTAGATGCCATTAAGAACATTTGTAATTCATAGGAGAAGATCAAAATATCAGTATGAACAGGAATTTGGAAGAAGTTAATTCCAGCCCTCATGGATGACTTTGAAGGGTTCATGACTTTAGTGGGGGAAGTAACTGCAGATGTGGCCGAAATAGCAAGAGAACTAGAATTAGAAGTAGAGCCTGAAAATGTGACTGAATTGCTGAAATCTCATGATAAAACTTCAATGGATGAGGGATTGCTTCTTATGGATGAGCAAAGAAAGAGGTTTCTTGAGATGGGATCTAATCCTGGTGAAGATGCCATGAACATTGTTGAAATGACAACAAAAGATTTAGAATATCACACAAACAGTTGATAAAGCAACTGCGAGATCTGATACAACTGACTCCAATTTTGAAAGATATTCTTCTGTAGATAAAATGGCACTGAACAGCACTACAGAAACATCTTTTGTAAAAGGAAGAGTCTATTGATGTGGCAAATTAATTGTTGTCTTAAGAAATTTCCACAGTCACCCCACCTTTCAGCAACCACCATCCTGATCAGTCAGCAGCCGTCAGCATCAAGGCAAGACTCTCCATCGACTAAAAGGTTATGACTCACTGAAGGATCAGATGATTGTTAGCATTTTTTAGCAATAAAATGTTTTTAAACTAAGGTATGTACATTGCTCTTTAGATATATGCTACTGCACACTTAATAGATTACAACACAGTGTAAGCAACATTTATAAGCGCCAAGAGACTAAAAAAATTTGTGTAAATTACTTTATTGTGATACTCGCTTTATTGCAGTGATCTGAAATGGAGCATACAATATCTGGGACTATGTTTCAAAGCTATTTACAGCTAAAAATGAAAAACTACTATGTTCTAGGTTTCTTTCTTTTAAAAAAATACATTTGAATATTGCAGTGTTTGTATGACAAGATATTATTCAGACTATATTAGACTATTTTAATGTATTACAATTTGCCAAATTATAATACTTGCTTGTCATCACACAAATAATAAAGTTGTCTTTCTGGCGTTTAGTTCAATTAGTATATTGATAATCTGTGATATAGATTTACATTAGTTTATGAAGACTGAACTCTCCTGATGTCTAATATTTCAGGTTTTCAAAAGATGGTCTTAATCATCATCTAATTAGTCTAGGAAACTCTTGTTTTTTAACACCAAACCAAATTGGGCACAGGTTTAGGAATATAAAAACAAAGTTCCTCAACAAAAATGAAAGTCTAAAAAATTCATTCTCTAAAGGATTTCATATTTCTGATTGACCCATGTTGAGTATGAGGAACTTGATTGAATTATGAAAGGTCACACATTTCAGAAACTCATTTGTCAGAATTTCAACGGCCATTTTTGTTTCAGATTTTGATCTTTAATTTTAAAAGATCAAACTATAAATCTGTTATTTTTAAAAAAATCAAACAAAAGATTGGTTGAGAATGATTGAGTTAATAATGCTGCATGATTTATATACAAGTTAATATATGAACAACTTAAGATGTGCGTAATGAAATTAACATCACAATTTATAATACTTTTAAAACTAAGAAATAAACAAAACCCCTAGTCAGGAGAAGCTGCAGAAAATGTTTCTTACATGGTCCTGTTTCAATTGTGCTACTTGTTTTTCATAATGTTTCCTCCATCACATACGAATTCTCTCCCTTTTACCAATTTAGAACGCATACTTGCCTGAATCTGAATGAGTGTTTTTTTTAGGGAAGCTGTTGTTTATATGAATTATATGGAAATTTTAGCCTCTTTGTCTGGAATTGTTTGAAATGTTCACTTTCAGTTCAGCAGATAATAAATGTATTCCCTTTTCCTTATTCCTGCTACTCGTTCTACTGTCCTAACAAGAACCCTGGACATCTCTCACTTGGGGTAATGAAGGTGACACCTGATTTCTTTGCCTCAGGTCTCATCCTAGCTACAGTGTGATCTCTCTAAAATGTAACTCTGACCACTCTGAATACATAAAACTCAAACTCATTCACATGAAGAAGCCCTCCCAACGATCCTCATCTCCTTCTCCAGCTTCAGGTAACATCTGTGCTTGCCTTGCAATGCACACTTGTTCATATCGGTGGTGATGGCATTTTTTCCCACAAACCAACTTAATTGACTATTTCGTGTGGTTATTCTGCACACGCTACGCTGCCAATCTTATCTTCCTGTACTTGAGTAATTCTCATGCATCCTAGGAATAATAATAACTTAAACATTCCTCTTTCAAAGGATTTCTATGACCCATCTAAGTTATATCACTTTAGAAGGAAGACTCTGCAGCCAAGTACGGTAGTAGATCTCTTGATCTCTGGGACTTGCTTTCATTCTTCTTTGGTATTTCTAGCACCCAGCTCAGTGCTTGGCACATTGTGGGCAGCAAATGCTTGTTTAACTGAACCAAACAAAGCTCATGTTTTTTTTATTTTTTTCACTTGCTAATTTGCAAATTAAACATGCAAAGTAAGTACAATGGCAGCTGCTGTGGACTCACATAGGGAGGAACCAGCCTAAGAAAACACTTTCATCTGCTTAATTTTTCACTGAAATTTGTTAGCATCATAGAAGTTATTTTTTATCCTCATTTTTGTTTCAGACACTTTTGCCTTTTAATTGAAGTATTCTGTCTATTTACATTTAGTTTAATAAATAATCATTGAGATCAAAATCTACCTTTTTACTTCTGTTTGTCATGTATAGTTTTCGTTCATTCTTTTCTCCTCTTATTTTTTTCTAAATAAATTTTAAAAAATATTTTCCCTTTGTTCAGTTGTTAGTATGAATTCCCTTTTGAGCATCTTTTAGTGGGTCTCCAAGAGATTGCAACATGCATTTTCTAGTTACTTGAACATACCTTAATTACAACATATACTAATTTCTGGATTCTGCATTGGCAACTACACCGCTTTAATTCTATTTCCCTCCTTATGAACTATTATTGACATTTATTTTAATTGTACTTATATTTTGAACCACATATGTTGTTCTCACTTCTTACCAGTGTTTATTTAAGTTTATCCACAGATTAAACCTTTCTGGGGCTCTTCATGTTCTTCTCTCTTGTCTTTTTTCTTTCTAGCATTATTTTAATTCTATGTTTTTGTTTCTCTGGAAAAAAAGGGATATTTCTTTTTTCTGTTTTTGTTTTAGCAAAATATCTTCTTTCACACTTTCAATAGTTAATTCTTTGAGGAGATTGTGTCATTGGCTTCCATTACTCATGTCCTCAGTATTTAAGACTGTCTTGGATTCACTTCTCTTCAGGATGTTGGCCCCTTCCAGTCATGGCGGCTTTGATCACTCCTAGAAGCTTTCACTCATCTGCTTTTGTGTATGTTTTGATGCATGTCCCGCTTTGATATTTCTGTAATCTTTTTCTTCAGGAAGATTGTTTCTAGGAAGCAGTTTTTGTACAAGAAGTAAACATCCAGTGACAGAACCTTACATGTCCATTTTCTATTGTCTACTTCTGTATTCTTTCCTCAATAATAGTTAAAAAATAGTGAAATTCAATACAAGCAGGATCAAATAAAATAATAGAAAATAGATAGCACAGTAGTTTTTGAAAATACACATTTAAAAAGACACTGGTAAACCAGTATATTATTGATTATTCTCTGGGTGATGTCTTAGTCTTTTGAATGCTTCTGGGTATTAAGTTTACATTTACACCATATGAGCCATTTTGCAAACTTAATCTAATCTATGCAACAGAAAATTTACAGCCACTCTGGAACAGCCTACCTTGAAGGAGTAGAGGGAATTATTTTATATTGTGGATGTATGTGGCTTAGGAAATATAACAGACTTCCAGTTCCTCACTGTAAAATGGGGAAAGTACAATACAAAGATATGACTCTTTGGGCACTAACTTAAGTAAATATTTACTCTTTCAATTTAGTTCAATTCAGAGGAAAGTCTTACACATTTTCTCCCAAATATTTTATTTTTAAAGACTTTACAGATAATTTTAAATAAAAAATACAAACATAAGATATTTTGCTATGAGTAAGTTCCATGAACATATGATACATGATGATTTTAGCTAGAATAATGTTCTTCCTGCCTTTATCTCTCATTTTTCCTCTTTCTTCCATAAATACACAGCCTTGACTCCAAGTTTTCATTGCTTGCAAGGTCTATCATTAATGTTCTAACAACTTTTCAAGAAAAAAATGGATTGCTTTGCTTTAAACTATACAACATTTATAAGACACATCCCAGAAACATTGAATTGTAGAACAAACTCCACATTATGAAACTGAGAAATTATGGAATGTAATGCTGTTCACTAAATGTGGATTACCATACTAAATAGTGAAGATTAGCAGCTAAATGAGACATATATCCTGAGTGGAAAGAGTTCAGGACTTGGATTAGGCATTAGCAGTGCAAACCTATAATTATAACAGTGCGGTAAGTCTGTTTATAGGAATATAAAGTAGTGTGCAGAAGTGATTTATTTGGTATATTTTAAGTAGCTGGGCATGTCTGGATGTTCCAGGAAAGCCTGGCAGAAGATGAAGTGTTAGTTATATCCTGAAAATGAAGGATTATGCATTGCATGTGGAGATATTTTGGGATGTCTTCAATTAGCAATTATATCTTCAGATTTGTACTTCAAAACTAAGAATGGAAGCATGTAGAAAATGGATTAGAAGAGATCAATCAGTTCTGTGGCTGAAAGAAATGCAGAGATTCCTAATTGTCTGAATTAAGATGGTAAGATGAAGAACCAGAATAGACAATGGTTTTAAAGGTGATTTAGGAGATTCAAATAAACAGAGCCTGGTAACTAGGGGGAGGAGAGATACAGGGAGAAAAGGGAAACATCTTGTATTTTTAATGTGTGGCATTGTGTTTCTAAATTGAGTGGGTCTTGATTCCTATCAGCATTTGCAAGGTAAGGCAAAAATAATTCATTTTTGTTTATGCTGAGTTTGAGGTGCCTGTGGATATGTTTGAGAAGCAATTAGACGGTTCTGACTCTTAGGAGACAACCTATACTGCAGAGAAATTTGAGAAGTACCAGCTGGTAATTTTTAAAATCGTAATGATGGGTAAGATTGCAGAGAAAAAGGATTCAACAGGCATTTCTGCAGGCTAGAACTAGAATAAAAGTAGCAAGCAGCTGGATCCTTATGCACTTATCTACCCAAACGTTCACAGAATATATTTGCTGGTGACATTCAGAGCCCGGCTTTAAAAATGCCTTTCTCTGGCTTCCTTAGTGTTACCTAAGATGCTACCCTTTCAGCTGATTTTAAAAACCCTTTATATCTTGCCACTTTTTATGAAAAACACAACCATGAAATAAACTCTTCTAAAAACTGAAAGAGATAAAATCAGTTATAATAAAATTGAAAAGGGAACTCACATTTTAAAAAATTGAATAGCTGTTCATCTCTCTGCATGACGTGTACATGAAGCAAAATTTACCCACCTCCAATATGTTTCCAGGGCTCAAAATATATCACTGTTGGGGTATATTACTTTTTTTTATGTTAAGAGGTTATTTGTGGGGAAAAAAATGAGAAAAAAGCAGCAAACAAGCTGATCTTTGACACTAGGTTTCACGAAGAAATTACATTTAATGTTTGTAAATAATAATGTTGCTGTTTATGTTGTATTTATGATCTGCATGTGGTATTGATTCTTCCTAAATTTAAATGTATTATTATTCAAAAATACATAGTGGCAGTGACTATATTAAGATACAGTTCTTTGTGCACATTCATTTTTATCGTACAATTAGTCATTTTAGTACAATTTCTACCTTGAATTTAATATATTTTCCAGTACAATATTATTCCAGTACTCATTTTGTGATTGTATAATTAGATCAGGCGGGACAAAATATGGTTAGAGTAACCTGAAGTTATTATATGTTTCTTCCTAACTCCCTAATATTTACCACATTAGCTGGAAAAAAATGCATTTTAGAGACAATATTTTTTATATATGCGTCTTAGTATGCTCTTAGTCAAATAACATTTACTATTTTTATGTGACTTTTGAAGTTTTTTGGCATATTTTTATATAACTTTCAGATTTGTCTGAGGAATAAAATGATCAGTAACACAACTCTTCTTTTTATGAAAAGAAAATAAGAATAATTTGATAATTTTTAAAAGTTACCCCTTTGTATATATATAGAACTGAATTCACATGTTTCAGGGAAAGTCTTAAAAATCACTGTGGCTTAACACACTGGGAGAAGCCAAATGACTTAAGCTAATGGTTCATCAAAGTATTTTCAAAATGTCCCCTTTTTTTTTCAACCTTAAGAATTAGAGAATTAATATTATGGGACTTTTTTCTTATAAAATTGTGAATCATGAATGGCATTAAGAAAAAATATTTCTGTGTTTTCAAAGCAACTCAGCCACTCTACCAACCTTGCATTTTATATGTAAAAATTCCCCACTCCATATGGTTAATGCCTTTCAATAACACTTGATTCTTGCTTATTAATAGGTCTCAAATTGGGAATTACTAGTATTAAGCTACAGGCATTAGTGAATAGTACCCTTAGAAAAAGCATTTGTTTCTAGAAATAAACCATCATTTTGGTCTTGTTTTTGGTGGGAAATATGGCAGATTTCATGCCTGAGACATTTTGGGAGAAACCTTCCATAGGTGTTTGACAAAGTGCGTCTAATTTATTATTGTTTATAATTGAATTTATATTTCTTTTGTAAAAATACATACCACAGATGACTAAATGACTTAACATGAACTTGTAGGGGAAGAATGAGATAAATAGAGTAACAAACATACCTACTTTTAAATTCAGGCAAAGAACTTAGTGAGAATAATTAGGACTTATGCTGTCAAATGAAAACTAAAATAAAGTATCTTCTATTCAACACCTTGTCAACCACAGCTGTAGTTTTCTTTAATGCTTGCTTTAAGCTTAGACCAAATGCTCTCTAGTTTCTTAGAACAAGATATGACCACCTCCACAAATTATGTCAGTTTTATACTTAAATTTTTTTTTCATGAAAGCAAAGACTACTAGGCCTCAAAAATAAGCTGTGAGTTTTTTAAATTGAAGTTTTAAAAATCAATCTGATATCTACTCCACCTATATCTTTGTACATCTCAAAAAAAAAATAGCAGATGGTGTGTGGGGAGGGTAGAGTGCAGCTTGCATCTGAAATGAAACTTTGTGGAGTTTCTTGGACTTAATCAAATTATCTGCACATTAAATTAATTATAATATGAGCACATTGCTCCTTTGGAAATTTAAAATTACATTTAAAAAATTGTCTTTGCATTTTGTTTATTTATCAAGGATGACTTGTCTAGGGTAGAAAATTTTCAAAAAATTTCTCAGATCACTGCATGTTGTATCTCAGAGTCCTCTATTTTTCCCACTGATTTTGGTACCCTTTCATCCCTTTGCTCTGTCTCTTCAACTAGCACACTCAGAGAACTGTAAAGTATGAGGAAGGTCTGAATCCTTTGCTTGCTGGTTTAATATTTGTATTTAGTTTATTTAGGATGGTTTCATGAAAAAGAGATGGAGAATACATTCTCAAATGAGAGCCACCAAAAAAAGCAAGGTGTGGTCCTGCCCGTAAGATGTATTGATGTATTCAGAAGGGTTCTCTATGATTGGCCCCAGTGAGCAGTGAGCAAAGTAGCCTTATTTTGAAGTTGGATGGCCAAGAGGTGCTTTGGGATCTGAGTGTTCAAAAGCAGAGAGCACCTTCTACCTCACACCGTGTTCTGTAAATGAAAGGAGCCCAAGTGAGTTTTACCGTTGACACTATCAGGCCAGAATTTTTTTTTTCTCTTTTCTTTTTTCTTTATATTTTATTTTAAAGATGTGGGATACAATGCATGATTAGGTATACAAGTGGACACTATACAGGTAAATTTTGGGCCTCTCTTTGGTCCCACTTTGCCTGGTTTGAGGTTGGGTACCCTTATTGATGTTGTGCCCTCCCGCCCCCACCCACCTACTGACAATCCCTTTCTTATAGTATTATGGTAAATGTTCAGGGTTCACTCATGAGTAAAAACATATGGTACTCTGTTCTTTTTTGTGTGTGATAGATCACTGAGTGTGATAGACTCTAAATCCATCCAAGTTGCTCTATAGTCCATATGTTTGTCCTTCTTTATGGCTGGAGTTTTTAAAAACTGGGATGGTTTCAGGCCCTTTTAATCAGTAGGCCGCTTTTTCTTTTTAAATAGGAATGGAAATGCAAAATGTCTCTTATGTCAACTATCACTGAGAGGTCAGCATTATCAAATCGTAAACTTTATTATTGAGATTATTTTAATATTTTTAGGTAGGCTTTGAAATGTCTTGAACATGCAAATAAAAATGCCTTGCATTAAATGTCTCCTCTTTTTGAATTCTCTAGATTGACTTCTTAAACATGTTTGAAAGCTAATTTTTCTGTTATATAGCAGAATTTTCACAAAACAAGAAACCTGGCTCTCGAGGAACAAGTGTGAGTTATTAAAAAATAATTTAAGATAACATTTTGAAAGTTTGTGGTCATCAGTTATTAAAATATCCTCCTTGAGACCATAATTCCTCTTATTTCACACTCATAGAAAGAATATGCAAAAGGAATGAACAGTCATTCATGTAAATACAAATAGCAGTAAAAAATGAATATCTTGAAGTCACATTCTGGATAATGTCATTTTGATTAATATTTGTAACTTTTTTATAGAGCCATGTACTTGATAATAATTGTATTTTAAGTCAAAAGCATTTTAATTAGTGCAAACTCTACCTATAACATTTTCATTTTGCCTCTAAAACCCACGAATATCAAAACTTACTCCTAACAAAAGCAATAGGAATGTATCTTGTAATTTCAGTCGCGTGTTGCTTAATGATAAGGACGTGTTCTGAGAAATGTGTCGTTAGGCGATTTCTTTGTTGTGCGAACATTGTAGAGTGTACTTTCAAAAATTTAGCTTGGTCTAGCCATCTACACAGGCTATATGGTGTCGCCCATTGTTCATAGGCTACAAACCTGGACGGCATGTCACTGTACTCAATACTGTTGGCATTTCTAACACAAAGGTAAGTATTTCTGCATCTAAATATGGAAAAGGCACAGAAAAATGAGGTATAAAAGATAAAAAATGGCACACCTGAAGAGAGCACTTAACACAAAGAGACCCTGCAGGACTGGAAGTTGCTCTGGGTGAGTCAGTGAGAGAGTTGTGAGTGATGTGAAGCCCTAGGACAACCCTGTGCACTAGTGTAGACTTTATAAATACACTTATGCTACACTGGATTTGTAAAAAAAAAAAATTCTTCGATAATAAATTAACCTCGCTCACTGTAGCTTATTTACTTTACAAACTTTTAAATGTTTTAAAACTTTTTGACTCTTGTAATACGCTTCTCTTAAAACACAAACACATTGTACAGCTATACAATTATATATTATTTATATCCTTAGTCTATAAGATTTTTTTCTATTTTTAAGTCTCTTAAAAAAAATTTTTTTTTGTTGTTGAAAACTAAGATACAAGCACACACATCAGCCAAGGCCTACATAGGGTCAGGGTCATCAATATCACTGCCTTCCACCTCCACATCTTGTCGAGATAGAAAGTCTTCAGGGACAAAGACGAGCATGGTGCTGTCATCACTTATGATAACAACACTTCTTCTGGAATACCTCCTGAAGGCTAAGCCTGAGGCTGTTCTACAGTTAACTGTGTTTTTATAGAAGCAGAGGGGGCACTCTTTAAAATAGCAATAAAAAGTAAAATATAGTAAATACATAAACCAGTGACATGGTCATTTATTATCATTATCAAGTATTATGTACTGTTCATAATTGTACACACCATAATTTGATATGTGTGGCAGTGCGGTAAGTTTGATAACACCAGTATCACCACAAGCATAAGTAGTCTTGGTGGCTATGACATCACTCGGCGATTGGAATTATTCAGGCTCCATCGCAATCTCATAGGACCACAGTCTGTTGGTGACCAAGGCATCATTATGCAACACATGACTGTAAAATAATTTGCATTTATACCTGTTTTTATTTTATTACTACTAATCCATAAATTTTTTTTTTGAGTCGGGGTCTCACTCTGTCTCCCAGGCAGGAGTGCAGTGGCACAATCACAGCTCACTGAGGCCTTGACCTCCTGGACTCAGGCTATCCTTCCCCCTCAGCCTCCCAAGTAGTGGGGACTATAGGCACATGCCACCATGTCTGGCTAATTTTATTTTTAAATTTATTGTAGAAATGAGGTCTCGCCACATTGCCCAGGCTGGTCTAGAACTCCTTGATTCAGGCAATTCACTTGTGTTATCATTCCAAAGTGCAGGGTTTATAGGAGTGAGCCACTGTACCCAGCATGAACAGTTTTTCAAAAAGAGCTTTTATACAACTATATAGTAAGCATCCTTGTTAAAATAAATCTGAAGCCTGAGTTTTGCTAAGTGTTTTCACTGGGTAAATTTTGCTACTTGGAGATATTATTTAAGATTTACTTTTGTTTCAACAACATAAACCCCATTTTATTGAGAACGATAGTTATTCTTTTCTTTATAGAGCATTGTAATTGTGTACAAAGAGATTTTTACAGTTTATTTTTAGTATTATTTAAAGTTTTTTATAGATAGATAGGATCTTGCTTTGTCTTCCAGGTGGGAGTGCAGTGATGTGATCACAGCTTACTGCAGTCTTGAACTCTTGGGCTCAAGTGATCCTCCTGCCTCAGCCTCCCAAACAGCTGGGTCCACAGGCATGCATCACCATGCCTGGCTAATTTTCTTATTTTTACTTATTTATTTATTTTGCAGAGTCAGAATCTTTTGTATTGCCCAGCTTGGTCTCAAACTCCTGGCCTCAACCCATCCTCCTTCCTCCTTGGCCTCCATAAGTATTGATTACAGATGTATTGTTTTTATTATTTATTTTTAAAATTTATTTTAATTTTTCTTTATAATAGCTTTAGAGGGTACAATAACTTTTGGTTACATGGCTGCATTGTATAGTGGCGAAGAAGTCTGGCTTGATATACACCTCCACTTGTGCACATTGTACCCTGATGGGTGATTTTTATTCTGTCTACCCCTTCCCACCTACCCCTTCTGCGTCTCCCACGTCCATTATACCATCATCTTTATGCCTTTGCAAATCCTTAGGTTAGCTCCCACTTAAGTAAGAACGAGCAGTGTTTGATTTTTCTGTTCCTGAGTGAGTTCTCTTAGGATGATGTTCTCCAACTCCATTCAAGCTGCTGCCAGAGACATTATTTCATTCTTTGTGCACAAGAAGATAATCATTTGGTAGCAAGATGGTCATTCTAAAAAAACAGGTGGAATAGATTCTTAGAGGTCAAGACTAACTTGGCTTATTTACATTTTTATAGATGCCTTCTTCTAAGAGTCTTTTCTATAAGGAAACATTCTTTTAGTCTCAGAGACCTTGCAGATGACATCCATGAGATTGAGAATGGGGGCTGACTGTCATATTTTTATGCGGGTCTATTTTTAAATGCCTCTGTGCACACTGTGCTTTTCCTCCACATCCATTTGTGTTCTCGGACTCATAAATAGTTCCGATGGATATTTGTAAAAGAGCCTCCTAATTTGTATTCCACTGTTGATTAATAATTTTTATTTGTGAAAAAAACTTACAGTGGTATCATCTGTGCATTCATCACATTCACAGCTTGATGAGTATATTTGTCCTTCTCAGGGACTAAGAATGGACCACTTAATAACAATAATTAGGGATAACAACTCCTTCTTGCTTCTCTAATTAGGCAGAATTGAGGACCAAGTCTGGATATAACTCTAGTCAGTGTTCTCTTTAGATGACCTCTAAGATTTTAAATTTCTAAAATCTAGGCCCATTTTTTTCTAGCTTTTTTGTTTAATTTCCACATTTACTCTTCACCATGTTAGGCTTTAAAATATATATATATATATATATATATATATATATATATATACTTTTGAGTTGGAGTCTTACTCTTGTCGCCCAGGCTGGAGTGCAGTGGCACGCTCACAGCCACCATAGCCTCGACTTGCTGAGCTTAGGTGATCCTTCTGCCTCAGCCTTCCAAGTAGCTGGAACTACAGACACACACCACCACACCCAGCTAGTTTTTGTGATTTATTGCAGAGATGACATCTCACCAAGTTGCCTGGGCTGGTCTCGAACCCCGGGCTCAGACTAGTCCTCTCACCCCGGCATCTGAGAGTGCTGGGATTGCAGGCTGAGCTATCATGCCAGGGCCTGGAAGATATTTTTTAACAGGAAATAAAAAAAAATAAACAAAACCAGCATTGCTATTAATTCTAGATTATAGAAACTCAAATTAAGCTGAAGGAACAAAAAAGCTCCAGAAGAATATACTTTGAAAGCTACTTATCTATAAGTTGTACCAATTGCCACATATAAAATATAGGGATTGAAAGCATCGTTGTGAACAAAGGCAAATATTATTTCATGGCATTTATAAAGTAAGCATTCAATGATTGTTTATTGTCTTATTGGGAAGTATAGTAGTTGGGAAGTTCTTATAAATAAGTCATTCTCAAAGATATAATCTGGCTCCAACAAGAAATATTTTAGCTATCAAAAAATTGAGATTCCAAACACAAAAACAAGACAAAGAATAGTTTACCTCAAGTAAATATAGAGTTTTTTTTAAAGAAGTCAAGGACTGGCTGCACTTGAAATACTTTAACATAAGTGGAGAAACCTTGAAAACTAGCAAAGAAGATTGACACTCACATGAGTATATAAGGCAGAAGTCCATGCACAATTTTGTATGGGAAAATGACCAAGGGAAGGTGAGGAAGCATTTTAATTGATGGTTATTTGTATGTGAGTTAGAAAAGAAAACAGCTAGAGGCAAGAGTAATAATAAGGTTCCAAGCCCTAAATCCAAGTACAAATTTTGAAGAGTTGCGGTTAGAATGGCAGCACTGGCGATGACAAGGAAATGTTGAATAAAAAAGGAAAGGTTTGGCAGAAAATAATAAAAATTAAATATGGACAAGTAAAAGAGAGGGATTTAACCAAAATGAACTTTCATTTTTCAAACTTGGGACAATGGAAGTCAATTTTGAAAGAGATGATTAAAGTTCAGGTTTAGACATTTTGAGTATGACAGAACATTAAATTGGGCATGTACTGTAGGAATTAGATATTTGAGATGAAAGTAAATAAGAATGCCATAAATATCCTGATAATTCAGGATGGCATTTTCATCTTCTACATTAAACGAATTCTCAAATTGGCATTAAAATACCATTTTAGAGATAATTAAGGTTATTTTTAGAGAATTAAGTGCCTCTGTTATATGCCCATTACTCCTAAGCATACGATCAAGTTTAAAAACAAGCTGCTTTTTCTAGATCTTTGTATCATACTCTTTTTCACTCAGGGATAGAATGAATGACTTTGGTCTCAGGTGGGTAAAATAAAGAGCACATTTTGACTTGGAAGAAGCATTTCTTTAGTGAAGGAGAGTTATAATGATAGTGAAATCTCCAATAAGGAGATATTTCTTCTTCCTACGTAGGTAAAACCACAGCAATAGCAAAGAGCAAGTGAGCTTATTAGTAAAAAATAGTTCAAATTGTTGAGACAGTTTGATTTCTCAGGGCTTTTTCCCCCATCTTCACAAGCATCATCTTTTTCATAAAGAGATGATGTTGTCCAGTAAAAAAATCATTTCATCATTGGGCTATAAGCTTCATGAAAGAAGTATTATGTCCATTTCACTTATTGTTACATTGCCAGTCTCTGACTTGGATCTGGCACCTAGTGGATCTGGTTTATAGTTTAGCTCTGCTGCTATAATGTGTGACCTAAGGCAAAGCAGTTAATATTTCCATGGCTCAGTTTCCTCAGGTTATAAAATACAAATAATACACAGAAACACTTACCCAGCAGTCAGTTTAATAGGTGTGGAATCTCTTCAAAATTCAAACTCCTATATAAGATAAATCAAAATATTTCTCTGAAATAAGTGGCAAATTAATGATAATCTTCATTTATGTGAAGGAATATCGTGCAGAAACGGCAATAAACTTTGCTGGTATCTGCTACCACAAGGCACACAAATTGCAGTATTAAATATTTGAGCTAGTTATAGAAAGTTGATATTTTCATGTCAAAGTATTCTCTTTATTTGTATATTTTTAAAGATATAAGATGGAATGTTTGTTATTTGATTAATATAATTGTACCATTTATTGCAACTATTATGAATCTTCCAAAATCCCTTACTTTTTTCTGTTAATTATATAGATAAGCCTAATGAAAAAAAGCATGTATGTATGTATGCATGCACATAACATCCATAAGCGCACACACATACTCACGAAGTAATCTGTAATCTTTTAAAAGTTATGGGCATTGGGAAACTTGAAAATTGAGTAACTCAAAGTTAGGAAATTAATTTGTATAAATTATATACTATGTAATCGAATATTTTTTAAACAAATATTTGTTGAGCACATGATTGATACCAGATTTTTCCAAATGTGTAGTCTCATTTAATTGGGGTGACTATACGTCCCAGTTTCTCAAGACATTTTTGGTTTATCCAGACCAATCCCAATTATTGTTCTCTGTCCAGGCTTAATTATTAATAACATCCTGTTTTATTCTCAAGTGTTGTGGATTTGAAGGTAAATTTTATTGTCACCTACATTTCATACTTATAAAAACTCTAGGATGAATGTTTTACATAATAAATAAAATATGACTGAGTTGGCAGAGAGCAGGTATAAATCCAAGCACTTATGTCCAGCTATGGACCTAGAATTTTAAACCAGGTTTATCTGTCTCCATTTCCACTCTGCTTTCATTTTCTTGTGCCTAGTCCAGTCTCATCCAATATTCAGTGGTGTTGTTATAGTTGAAAAAAAAAAAAAAAACTAGGGCAATTTGAACTATATGCCCTGTGATTTGCAAAGACAATGAAAGAGCACCTGAATTAATGATCAAAGTCTATCTTTCTGTGCTCTCTATATGCACATTTTGCTAGCTTTCCATGTTGTTTGTCCTGCAAATGTGCCTATGGCTTCTCACATCTATGTTTTCTTATGTTTGTATGCACTTCGGTGTCATGCATAAGTAAAGTCTTAATTCCTTTTTCTTTTGTTTCTTATAAAGGGCAAATAAACATTTGATTTTCATGACCGTGGGCTTACAATGACCAGCAAACAGAAATATTATTTTTGTACAAATATATATTTCATTTACATGGCATTAGCTGGTTAAGAGTTCTGTTCTCACTTTAATAGTCAAAAGAAAAGAGATTAATCTGATGGGAATGATTTTTTTGTTTGCTCAGCAAAGATATAATGAGTGTGTATTTTGTGCCAGACACTGTCCTAGGTGCTTGGGATACAGAAGTGAACTAAGTAGGCAAGAAGTGCTTCTGGATTTACATTATAGGACACACAATATGGAATTTAAGTAGTCTCCTAGAAGGCAATAATTACCACCGGGGCAGGGGGACTCAGAGACTAAGGAAATGGGAATACCAGGGAGATTTAGATAAAGTAAAAAAGATGAGTGCTACTTTAGAGACAACTCTTGAGCAAAGACTTGAAGAGGTGATGGAAGAAGTCACGGAGATATTTGAGGGAAGAGAATTACAGGCCTAAGGAGCAACCAGTGCAAACATCTTGAGACGAGAGCATGTCCATCATTATGTTTGAGGACCGCCTGGGCCAAGTTGGAATTGTGTGGGTGAGTGTCATCTTGATCAAAGATAGAGTAGTGAGTATTGAAACTGTGAGGGCTTTAAACTGCCAGGACTCAGACTGTTGCCCTGAATAGAGTGAGGAGCCATTGAAGGGTTTTAGGAAAAGAGGTGATGTGATCTGATTTTTCAAAGAATCATCCAGGCCATTCATTTGAGAATAGAAATAAAATTGCAAGAGCGAACATTTATCTTCTGCAGGGTGCTTTCAGATTCTTTAATTGTTCATTCAACGAATATTTGTTGAGCATCTGGTCTGTGCCAGGTCTTGTGCTGGGCACTATGTATGGGACCTTGAGCAAAAACCTGTTGTTCCTGATCCTCATGGACAGTGACATTCCTTAAAGAAACAAATGCCTGTTTGAGGTCATATCCTCAAGTGAAATGACTTTGTCAGGTAGATCAGGGAAAGTTTTCTCATGAAGTAATTGTTGAGAGATCACAAGAAGTGTGGAAGTTAAGAAAGTGAACATGAAGGTGTAGTGTGTGTGTGTTTTGGGAAAGCATTCTAGACATGGGTGCTACAGTGTACGGACAAGCTCTGCATCTGAGAAAAATTCCAAGAATTTAGTGTCAGCTGCAGCAAGAGATGAGACTCCAGCTACATAAAGGTTAGAGAATGAAGAATTTTGAAAGCTGGGCTAAGGGCTTATCTTTATTCTAACATTAGTAATATTCTTAATGATTCTAAATTAAGTCATGAAAACTTTTTATAATTATCAAGTAAGTATAAACTGGAGAAATGACAAATGTATATACAAACATTGTCTCCTGATTGAGATGGGCCAGTGGAGATGCAACCAGACCCATTAAGGGACCTTTGAGTAGTCTACAACAAAAAGATGGCAGGACAGACTGCCAGAAGCATGGTAGAAGAAGATGGAGGCAAAGAGGTAAGGAAGAGAAGGGGTGATGTGATTTTTTTCAGTGGGCTGGGAGAAAACCATGGAAACAGACAACTGTTGGATCTTTTGACCCAAGTAGAAGCGCACCAAGATAAAAGGAGGGGCTGTCAGTGGTCCATTTAGATAAGAATTGAATCATGTACTTTGGTGAATGCAAGAATCATGGGATTGGATTCAGTGCAGTGATGAATAGGGAAGCTGAACTGGAAGAGTGACTTACAGAGCGAGATGGAAATGATGAAAAGAGGTAAAAATGTAAGCAGCAAATAGAAGCAGCTTGGCAATGAAGAGGAGATGTAGACCAAGACATTACCTATATTTCAGCTGCTAGAAGAACATGCAAATGTAATGGAGAGATTTTTATTAATTTTTTTAAATTAATAAAGATTAAGGATATTTGGAGGCCAAAGAGAAAATCCAATTGAGAAGTTGAATAGACCTGAAAGACAGAATTGCCGACTATTCGAGAATATGTAGATAGCAAGAGAAGAGGAATTGACTTTGAATAGGCAAGGAGAACTCACTTGTCAATAGTGAAGACATAGAAGAGACTCAGAATGGATCAAAGGTGCAGTTATTCATAGATCTGTATATTTGTCACCAGAAAGAAGACATTATAATCTGATGCTTTCTATATTCCTTAGGATAGAAAGACCATATAATTTGTCATTCAAACTGGGCTACTTTGGGGAACAAAAATAGGCAAAATTGATAATGAAACTGGGATGGTTTCAGCAAACTGTAATATATGGCGACTGTCTTAAGTTGAGTTTTCCCAGAAACTGACTCAGGCACAGAGATTTGAGTTTTGGTGTTATATTTGATAGGTGAGGGAAACTTCTGTAGAGGAGTAGGAAATTGAGACGGCTAATACAATTTGGAGAAATAAGAAAACCCATGAAGCATGCATGATCAAGCTAGGTATCACTTTGAGCAGCTGGAACCTCATTCAGCTGGGAAACCACTCAGAGCCAGTGTAGGTCACACACCGCAAAAGCAATATCACTCTAGGAAGGAAACTGAGATATTTATACTCAGCTCTTGTCAATCACTGCATGAGGGTTGTGCTCAGGTGGGCATTAATTTCCCTGCACTTGCCTCATCAGCAAATAAAGCATTTGTGGGCCTTAAGATGCTTTTAGGCTGTGAAGTCTATATATTTGTCCTTCATTATGGGTGCATAATATTCCATTGTGTATATGTACCAAATATTCTTTATCCAGTCCAGCTTTGATGGGCAACATGGTTGGTTCCGCAGAAACAAAGAACAGAGTACTATATGTTCTCACTCATAAGCGGATCTTGAACAATTATATTACTATATATAAGAAAGCGTCTAGCAGTAATGGGAAACTGTCAGGGGAGTTGGGGTGGGATTGGTAATTGAGGGGAACAGCTAGGGGAGGGAGGGGCATACCTCATCAACAAGGGTACCTGCATAATCAATGTATCCCTAACCCTGAATAGTACCCCACATCTTTATAATAAAAAAAAGAAAAAAAGGCAAAGCAGTGAAAGGCAAGCTATCATGCAGCTAAGTGAAGAGTCAGGGAAAATGCAATATGGAGAGGGTGTCAACCACTTTCAGCCTGTTTTGACCCAAGTTAGAGTGCAAGTCAAGGTGATCTTCTGAGACTTAAGCGATAGGTGGGAAGCTGAAAGGAACTTCCAAGGGCATGGAGAAAATTGACTTGGAAAACATGATTACTTAAAGAAACTGAGACCTTTGTACCACGCCTAGGAAAATTCTAGTAGTTCTTGTAATGGTTGTTATTTTCATTTTTATTTACATTGGACAGAAAAAGAACTGCTACCATGGCAAAATCAGTATACAAGTCACAAAAACAATTATTAGAAAGCCTGAAAACACAATCATGTACTCTGGCTTCAGGTGTTCTGTGTTCTTTTCAAAATAGAACATGTAAACATCTCTTTGATGAAAGATTTTAATATTTTTTCCTTTGTTTTGATTGAGGGGTTTAGTATTTGTCCCCCCCCCAGGTTTTAAAACTTTATTTGTATATTTTAAAAAATTGTGCATTCCAATAATTAAAATCATTTGAACAAAAAAAATGGCACTCTGATTAAACTGCATTTTACAGCCTGCAGGACACCTTGGGCCAGCTTGATTTACTCAGATTTCACTGTCGTCCTACCACACTTCTTCCTTCACCAACATGCAAGCTCTTTTCCTTCCCTGCCAGCCAGACAGGCAAATGGGAGAGACAGGCGCGGCCTTCCTTGTCAGTAGTTCTTTGATGTGAAAAGGGGTAGCACAGTCATTTAAACTTGATCCAACCTCTTCGCATCTTACAAAGTTAAACAGCTAAAAGAAGTAAAATAAGCAGGTAATGCTTGTGGAATGTACAGTGCATACTGGTGGCGCCAGCCTCATTACGATTCGCCTGCTTGCTTCTCCTGTTCTATCGTTTCTTTGGAAGGCAGTGGGTTTTTCTCTTGCGTTTCTGTCTTCTTCAATTTCGACTTATCGAATTTCTCGATCTCAGCCATACCGGGTTTGTCAGACATGGTCTCGGAGGGAGCAGAGAGAGGCTTTCAAGCGAGGGAAATCTGGTCTGCGCAGTGGCCAACGCTGAGTGCCCTCTTTAGTTTTTAAATTATTATTATTTTATAATCTAGAATAGTCCCTTGCCTTTTATTTTCTTTTAATTACATTAGCTCTTTTTTGAAAGGTCCAGGTTACTTTTCTTATAGTATGTCCTGTGTCTGTTTCTTCATGGTGTCATTTAACTTGGTCTATCCTTTCTCTTCCATAAATTCAGTGTTAGTCCAGAGACTTAATTAGGGAAAGGTTAAATATATAATGTCATTTTGTCCCATTATTAGTGATGTTACATTTGGTCACTTGGTTAGGTAGTGATTGCCAGTTCAATCTTTTTTTTTTTTTTTTTAAGTTGAAGTCTCACTCTGTCGCCCAGACTGGAGTGCAGTGGCACGCTCCGGTCACCGCAGCCTCGACCTGCTGGGCTCCGGCGATCCTTCTGCCTCAGCCTTCCAAGTAGCTGGAACTACAGGG